>JAVTVY010050608.1:0-27041 GCA_036873755.1 Hanleya hanleyi | reverse complement strand
TTCAGCTCATCAAATGCGGTCTGGCAGTCTGGGGTCCATTTGAAGACATTGTTCTTCTTTGTGAGCTCGGTGAGGTGTTTGACAATCTGTGAAAAATTATTCATGAATCTCCTGTAGTAGCTACGCATTCCTAGTAAAGCACGGACATCAGTTACGTTCCTTGAGGTGGGCCATTCCACAAGTTTCTTCACATTGTCCGGATTAGGCAGAATTCCCTCCTGTGTGCCCTAAAAACGTTACTTGTCTTTTGAAAAGCTCACATTTTGATGGCTTCAGCTTCAGTTCGGCATTCTCAATTCGTGTGAGAACTTCCTGAAGTCGCTCCAAGTGTTCATCGAATGTCCTACCAAACACAATCACGTCATCGAGATAAATGAGACACTTGGTCCGATGGAGACCACTCAGAGCTAACTCCATGAGTCTCTGGAATGTTGCTGGCGCATTGCATAGCCCAAAAGGCATGGTAGTGTATTCGAATAAACCGTGTCTTGTCACAGAAGCCGTCTTCGGGATATCTTCTTTCTTGATCGGCACCTGGCTATAAGCCGAGGTTAAGTCGAGGGTTGAAAACCAGACAGCTCCTTCCAAAGAATCCAGGCAGTCTCGAGTTCTAGGTAGAGGCAAAAGCGTCTTTCCGCGTTACAGCATTAACACGACGATAATCAATACATGGGCGCATTGTGCCATTCTTCTTCCTCACTAACACTATTCGCGAAGCCCAAGGTGATGTGGGAGGTGTTATTGAACCCTGCTTCTGTAGCTTCCCAATGGCTGCCTTTTCTTCACCTGCAACTGCTAGTGGAAGTCGTCTCGATGGCTGCTTGATTGGCCTAGTCTGACCAACATCTATACCGTGCTTCACTATGTGTGTTAGACCTAAGTCACACTCGTCTTTGGAGAAAACTTGCTGAAATTTTGTAAGCTGTCACTTTTTGGTGTTTCGAAGAGTTCAAGTCCCCCACTGTCTCTTCGTAAAGGGTTGAAAGGTGCGAGGGAATATCCATACTAAGGTCACTTCTACCCTCACAGGATGTCTTATCTTCAATACCGCTAGCTGCACCAAAACCTGGCTGGGTCACAGAGATGCTATTCAGCAGCATGATCCTTTTCACGGAATCAAAATTCTCCGTTTTCAAAATGTCTTCTTTCTCTACAGCTACTTTAACATCTCCAGAGTTGACGGTTTCAGCAAAACCTACATTTTCATCTTGTTTGATGGATTTAGGGTCAGGAAATGGATTTAACACCCGGACCTTGACAGTAACGTTATCTGCGACATTCACAAGACATGGAGCCACTATCAGACTATGAGCTTCAGTAAATTGCGGCAATGCTTGTATCATGACAGCACGATCATCCGGCTCATTCTCAGCTCTATCCACGAATACAACTATCACCATTTCGGTCATTCTTGGAATCACAAAGTGGTCCGCCGCCTTCACTTTTCTTAGACTTGAAGTAATCTGTTCCAATGGGATGATTACGTTCTTCAACATCATATGTCCCTCACTCAGCAATAGGTCTGCTGGCCCACATGGTCCCTTTTGTAGAATATCTGTGCCCATCAAAACATCATCCTCTATGTTGGCAACAGCTAGCTCACGTTCAAGATGAAGTGGTCCGAGAAAAACCTGAAATATTGCCTTCCTTTGTAATCCAGCTTCCTGCCGTCAGCACAGGCAAGTCCCCTTTTCCCAGTCATCTTCAATTCCGGTCTCTGGTTCTGTGGTATCTGGGAGTAGACGCGGTCGGACACTATGTTAGCTGTAGCTCCAGTATCCACGGTGTATGTGACCTCCGTCCCCTGCAAGGTTCCACTGACATAAACGCCGTCATACCTGGGTTTTCCCCTCCGTATAGTTTCGGTGTTAAGAGCTGGAATATCACTGCTAAGTGGGTTGTTTTCAAGTGGGTTGGTAGACAGGCCTGTATAACTGGGGACCGTCTCTCGGCCTATTGAGCCGATCCCTGCAAGTTTGTTGACTCTGGATTATTGTGTTGACCGTTAGTAGCTGAATTCTGGAAGTAGTTGTTTTCATGATGTTGAGTTTTACCCCGACCAGGTTCAAATGGTTTGGCCGAAACATTTAACTGCCCGGTGACTTGATATGTGCAACCCCGGATGAAGTGATTTCCTCCACAACGAAAGCATCCTGTGACCTGATTCCGCTCCCCTGGTTGTTTGGTTGCTGCAGTGCCACGGGCTTGAGATGGGGGCTGCTGATACATCCTTTTCCTATATACTTCAGTTGGTTGTGTATTCAATGAAATGGACTCTATCTTACCATTCAGAGCGTCAAACATCTTGGGGAAATCTGCTCTCAACTTCTGTACTTCTGATACATAATCATCGTGTTTCTCTGCACATGTTTTCTTATCGCTAGTGTTTCCAACGGCCTCTGGCTTATCCTGGCTCCATAACTCCATCTTTTGGCTCAGGTGGGCACTCTTCGTCATCACTGACGTTTTTTACAAATACGTGTTGGCTTCCTTGTTCGTCTGTCTTCATTGGAACTAGTTCGGCGCTGTGTCTCTAGAAAATTAACTACCTCATACACAGCTTCATCCACATTTCCTGGATCCTTAATGTATTCAACATGAAATCGTGCCTTTTCATCATTAAGGCCATCTAGGAACTTCCTCAGCAGATTTTCTCTTCTGGTTTCTCTGTCCCGGTTCGCATGAGCCTTGTCGTATAATCTTTTCAAATCTGCGGCATAGATTTCTGCACTTTCTCCAGCTTTCTGGCAACGGTTACTGAACTGTGCCCCAAAACGTTTCGCAGTTTCTACTTTCTTGAAACGATGATCAAGCTCATCATCCACTAGAGTAAAGTTACTCCTTATTTTCCTAGGCAGTTGTCCATATACAAATTCCCCAGCTTTAGCCTGTATCCGGGGTAACAGCTCATCGAATTTGTCTGCAGTCGTCCACCCTTTTAGCATGGCTATGTCCTCAAATCTATTAAACCAAACCTCCCAAAGTTCAGACCCAGTGAATGGCGGTAACTTGGCGTTTTGGTTTTTCGATCTTGAGACGAAAACACTAGTACTAGATGGTGCTTCTTCGCTAGAGGATCCACAGTTGGAACTTCTGTAGGCCCTGTCTGAAGGTCTGGTGCGAGAAATGCTGTCTCGCACATGTCTGTTGTCATCACTTGGTGTTTTGTTTCCTCTGTCATCACCATGGTTGCTCTTTTCCTTTGATGCAGTACCCACTTCCTTGATAACACCCGTTAATGTTGCTGACAACTCTTTCAATACAGTTCCAATTGTATCGGCCACTTCTTTCTGTAGCTGGTAGGCTTCGCCTGCAGATCCACGCCGTAGTATACGTTCTCTTGGTAGGCCAGAGGTATTCTGGGTAAAATAACCTAAATCAGCCGGAGGTATACCCGGCTTCTGCATGGACTCCAAAATATTCTCATGTGATGCTGGGAATACATTCGCCTCCGAGGACTGTGCCTTAGGTGATGTTGGAGTGCCCAATGTGACGTCTATATTTCGGGCGCCAAAATAATGTAGCGATTATAGCTTCGCTTAAGCTTGCGTGAAGTCCAACACGGCCGATCTATGTCAGGAATCAACATATGAAGAAGATAAGGTATCGGGAATTAAACTGCAAGTTATTAAGCTCCAACGCATGAAACTACCCTCTCATACTCATATATCGACCCTATAACGAAGATCTCCATAACCTATAAGAAAAGGAACTCAAGGCCATAATTTCGGTGTAACCAATAAAATCATTTATTCACTGTTGAATATCATAAGGCTTGAGTAGCAATCACAGTTGTATTCGTCAGGTACCTTATGTAATTAAAGTCACATAACGCTCTTAACTGCATCGACTTGTGTGTGTACCTTATGTAATTAAAGTAACATAACGCTCTTAACTGCATCGACTTGTGTGTGTCTATTAATTGTTTCCTAATAACCCACTGCTAGTCTGTTCTGAAGGTGAACTGAGTGCATAAACGCAAGAGTAACCGCATATTTCCTCAGATGCCTCTGTAGTACCAACGGGAGTGGCTGCAGTTGAATACTGTCAACATCCACACATTGCCTCCGTGGGACCAGCAATTAGGGGCTGCAGTTGAATACTGTCAAAATCTGTACATTGCCTCCGTGGGGTACATAACTGGGACCAGCAATTAGGGGCTGCAGTTGAACACTGTCAACATCTGTACATTGCCTTCGTGAGGTACCTAACTGGGACCAGCAATTAGGGGTTGCAGTTGAATACTGTCAACATCTGCACATTGCCTCCGTGGGGTACCTAACTGGGACCATTAGTGTGGGGCTGCAGTTGAGTACTGTTGTAAGACCCAAGGAAGTCATGGGGTTGCTCACTCAAACCTATAGGGACAGCTTCAGTTGAATACTGTTAAGACCCAATGAGTTCATGGGGTTGACCACTGATACATACACAGTATCTAAAACATCAGGTACCCAATGAATTCAATGGGTGCAAGAATAATTTTAGGTGATATTAACTTTCAATACTCCAGGATGCTGTTAAACTGTTGCCTAGCTTCACTTGACGAGGAACTATATGAGAAACGCCTATGTAGTCCATTAATCTGACCGTAACCCCATGATTTCGTCGGATATATATATCCTGGCTCATACAGGGAGTCAAAGTAGAGTTATTGATTTAGGGGCATTTAACATCAGAATTGGTTCCGCAGTTATCTGTAAATAAATATGAAGTATTGCCATACCTCAGGTTTCTGTGGCAGCTCTGTGAGAGAACTTTTGGGTCTGTAGGAAGTCAAGAGAGAAAGGTGTGAACTTGATCAAATGTATGGACCAAGTCCCAGAATAATACAAATCTCCCGCTTTTTTACACTTCAGTTCACAGCCTCGAACCCAAAATGTCGAAGACAAGAAAAACGTTATATCGCTGAAATTATTCGGAGAATTTGTAGAATTATCACTTACTGGAAACAGATAATAAATATAGTTTACACAGCGATCTATTTATCAAAGATAAGCTTTACCTTTATCACAAGTGAAAAATACAACCTAACTGGCTTGAGAGTATTTCATGAATCAAACATGGCTGACTTCGTCTGATGAAGAGTAAAATACTCAGATGTTTTGAGCGATAACTACCGAAATACATCAGGCCACAACTTGTCATGCGATGGGTGATCAAGGTAATGCATTACTTTAGCTTCGCTGAATAATTAATCCACTGTACCTCTATTACTTAAAGACATTCAGCGCAAAACCATGCCCAAACGGCACAAACGAAGTACAACAACAACATGCAAGTAGAACTGCCCATGTGCTATAAATTCGTTAGCACTGCGAATTGAGCTTAATTTTGAACCACTGTAAGGAAACACACCAGGGGAAATATTTATAGAACACAACAGATATATATTTCAACAAAGATTAGGTCAGCAATAATTTAACAATATATATCATGTGCAAATGTAACACAAGTTAAATGCTGGTCGTCTCACTATACATCTTCCATAAACGTACAAATACCTCTCCCATGAACGTCCATGTTCATATAAATCGCCCATGAACGTCCATGTTCATATAAATCGTCCATGGACGTCCATGTTCATATACATCGTCCATGGACGTCCATGTTCATATACATCGTCCATTGACGTCCATGTTCATATACATCGTCCAAGGACGTACATGTTCATATACAACGTCCAAGGCGTCCATGTTCAAAAACATCGTACATGACGTCCATGTTCATATACATCGTCCCTGACGGCTATTTTCATATACATCGTCCCTGACGTCAATGTTCATATATATCGTCCCTGACGTCCATGTTCATACATCGGTCGAATAAGTGAGTGAATATGATTAAAGGTCGTTTTCAACTATATTTCAGTCATATCACGACGTTGAGCCCTATTTCTTTTCACACCCGGGAACCGCACGGGTGGGGTTCTATTCCTTTTCACACCCGGGAACCCCATGGGTGCCTATTACGACAAGCTGTCTGAGGAGCTGAAGCCTATTCTTACCATGACCTGCGGTGTGCACAACGACATCCTAGGTCAATCCTTGGAAGCCCCGCGGGGCCCATCGTCCATGATGTCCTTGTTCATATACATCGTTCCTGACGTCCTTATTCATATACATCGTCCATGACGTCCATGTTCATATACATCGTTCATGGACGCCCATGTTCATATACATCGTCCCTGATGTCCATGTTCATATACACCGTTCATGGACGTCCATGTTCATATACTTCGTCCCTGATGTCCATGGTTTTATACATCGTCCATGACATCCATGTTCATATACATCGTCCATGGACGTCCATGTCCATATACATCGTCCATGGACGTCCATGTCCATATATATCGTCCCTGACGTCCATGTTCGTCTACATCATCCATGACGTCCATGTTCATATACATCGTCCATGGACGTCCATGTTCACATACATTGTCCCTGACGTCCATGTTCATATACATTCTCCATGACGTCCATGTGCATATACATCGTCTATGGACGTCCATGTGCATATACATCGTCCATGACGTCCATGTTCATATACATCATCCATGACGTCCATGTTCATATACATCGTCCATGACGTCCATGTTCATATACATCGTCCATGACGTCCCTGTTCATATACATCATACATGACGTCCATGTTCATATACATCGCCCATGACGTCTATGTTCACACACATCGTCCATGACGTCCATGTTCATATACATCGTCCATGACGTCCAAGTTCATATACATCATCCATGACGTCCATGTTCGTATATATCGCCCATGGACGTCCATGTTCATATACATCATCCATGACGTTCATGTTCATATACATCATCCATGACGTCCATGTTCATATACATCGTCCATGATGTCCATGTTCATATACACCGTTCATGGACGTCCATGTTCATATACTTCGTCCCTGATGTCCATGTTTTTATACATCGTCCATGACATCCATGTTCATATACATTGTCCATGGACGTCCATGTCCATATACATCGTCCATGGACGTCCATGTCCATATATATCGTGCCTGACGTCCATGTTCGTATACATCATCCATGACGTCAAGGTTCATATACATCGTCCATGGACGTCCATGTTCACATACATTGTCCCTGACGTCCATGTTCATATACATCCTCCATGACGTCCATGTTCATATACATCGTCTATGGACGTCCATGTGCATATACATCGTCCATGACGTCCATGTTCATATACATCATCCATGACGTCCATGTTCATATACATCGTCCATGACGTCCAAGTTGATATACATCGTCCATGACGTCCCTGTTCATATACATCATACATGACGTCCATGTTCATATACATCGCCCATGACGTCTATGTTCACACACATCGTCCATGACGTCCATGTTCATATACATCGTCCATGACGTCCAAGTTCATATACATCATCCATGACGTCCATGTTCGTATATATCGCCCATGGACGTCCATGTTCATATACATCATCCATGACGTCCATGTTCATATACATCGTCCATGATATCCATGTTCATATACATTGTCCATGACGTCCATGTTCATATACATCGTCCATGACGTCCATGTTCGTATACATTGTCCATGACGTCCATGTTCATATACATTGTCCATGACGTCCATGCTCATATACATCGTCCATGACGTCCATGTTCATATACATCATCCATGACGTTCATGTTCATATACATCGTCCATGATATCCATGTTCATATACATTGTCCATGCCGTCCATGTTCATATACATCATCCATGACGTCCATCTTCATATACATCGTCCATGACGTCCATCTTCATATACATCATCCATGACGTCCGTGTTCATATACATCTTCCATGGACGTCCATGTTCATATACATTGTCCATGACATCCATGTTCATATACATCGTCCATGGACGTCCATGGGCGTCTATGTTCATATACATTGTCCATGACATCCATGTTCATATACATCGTCCATGGACGTCTATGTTCATATACATCGTCCATGAACCTCCATGCTTATATACATCGTCCGAGAGCATCCACAAATGACCCTGTCAATAATCCCAAGACCTTGGTGATAATACACTGAGCACACATATCTCATTCACCCATTGTCAGAGATTGTAACCTCTTAAACTCGATGTAACAGGCTCTGTCTGATTTGAGTCGTGAAAGATGCGCGCATGCGCATTAGGTCTTTCTCGATTTTGATCGACAAGGAAGCGTTATACAACAATGAACAAGTTAGAGTACTCGGATACTTGACGAGAACACTTTTCACATCGTCCGTCTTAGCTGTGATATCCACTCTACTTCGTGTGGTAACGGACGTTGCTGGTTGGTGGAGAGACTCGTCTCTTTATCTCAATACAATCAGAGGCTATCTGACAGTAGGAGATACACAATCTGATGCCATGAGAATGGTAGATCCACAAAGATATCAAATATAACTGTTCGATATCAGCACTTGTTAGACGAGGCAAACAATCCCAGCGTCTGCAGTCAAAGTTGTTCAAACTTGGTGTTTTGGAAAATGAGTGAGTGAGTGAGTGAATATGATTCAACGTCTTTTTCAAGAAGTATTGAATGTGGATACTTTCTGTAGACAAAACCATATCACTGACAAGTATTATCTTATCACAAGGAATCTGTATGTTGTCTCAATGAGTTATCTTGCATCTCATTAATACGTGGATTGTGACTGTTCATTTGGATATAACAGATATCTTAAGCACATCGTACATAAACATCCATTAATTCACGTTAGGGACAGCCTATGGTACATGTTGATAAAGTGGAGTCCTAAACATTGCTGCCAGGCCTTTACACTGATACCAATACGGTCGTATATTTCATCATGTTCAGTCAGATACATGTAGGTAGCGGAGTCAAAAGTCCTACACTGTCTCTTGTTATAATGTCGATGTGACATTAACGACCCTTTTTAGACTCAATATACTCAACACAAATTTTCTCAAATTTTAATGAGGGAAAATAAAATCACCATGCGCATCAATACTTCCTTCGGGTGTTGATCCCATATTATGGGGTCATTTATCTAAATGAAAAGACTTTCAAGCGGATAAAAAAGTGTAACGATCGGTGTATATAGTTTATTTATATAGACGGGAAGTACGGTTAAACACGTCTATAAAAAATAAATTGCTTGAGTACATCGCAAATAATTCCTTGCTCTATGTGTCTTTTTTTGACGTGGTCATGTTCATATACCATTACATTCTTAATGTGGGTCCGTTTTCTAAAGATGTATTCTCGAACTTGATTGCAGCGGTGCTTCAATGGCAAAAGAAAGCAAATAAACAGACACTTTTCCGGGGATTTGCTAAGAAAGCTTGTATGTATCAGATGCCAAAGGTCAATAGAAAGTGCCTATTAAACGCTATTTCTGAACAGCTCCAGCATAAACTGTTTTCATGCCCCGTTGGTTTTCCTTCATAGATAGACCGTCCAAACAATCTGGGCCTTGTGATCAAAAACGGCAATATACCAAAAATATAGAACTGATAGAAAAAAAATGAGGTTTTAAACTACTGAGAGCAAATTCAATCCTCAATTAATGTATAAATTCCTACATGAATGAGAAACGTTCATACAGGCGCCGATTTTTCAAGAAACCGCAAAAATTCTCAAAACTATAAGGGAAACCCGTATCAGTAATCCCACACCCTGTACTTAACGTTCAGACTTGTGGAACTAAGTGAGCTATGAACTTTGAAGTAAATGTACGTGTTCGTGCCAACTTACGCATGGATGACATGAAAAGGGCACACAGCATGTTTTGAATATTTGTGCGATAACAATTTACGTATTTTGGGAATTTTTCCAACGGTGAGTCATTGGTCTTCATGATTCTTCAGAAGTTGAAGTAACTGTATCAGTCAATACCGTAATTGGTTTATATTAATTGGTTAGATCACTATGAGTTGCATGAGTACCCGAGGCTTCAGTAACCAACTATCAAATGGTTACGGTACCCACTGTTCCGGATATTTATTAGTTCACAATGGCCTACATCTGACGTATAAATATGGCGTCTAGTAGCATTTGATAATTGGGATAAACTTGTCGATTTTAATCAATGTAATAAGTTTAGACAAACTTCATGGAGCCTTCTGGATCCTATGTTCACAAAAATGTTCCAAGTTTAATCATACTTGCCAGACAATGCAGTTTTCTATACCGGATTTGTCCCCAAAAATTGTTTACCAGTATTTGTTTGTTTGTATCTTTGTCCAATGTAATTTAAATGAAAACTGTGCGAAGAAAGGCCATATAGCGTGTTAAGAATGACGAATGCTACATCTTGAGACAAATTCAAGCATAATACGGCAAAATATTTGACTTTCTGACATAATTTGATACTTTATAAGAGATCTTTTGAATTTTGAGCTAGAGCCAGCAATACATTTCAATGATCATCACCAAAGTTTGGTAATGAGCCTTTCTCGTCACCTTTAGCTGGTAATGGTCCGACGCGAGTCTTCTTGGTGATGAACCATAGTATTCCCATCTCGGCATCATGATGGCGATGAACCCGATTCTCCGTCTTTATATCTCATTGTAATGGTGATCGCCGGTATTTAATCTTTGAAATGTTTCGATATCCACTCATATTTAACAGGCTATATATACTGTGTGTTGTATCCTTCATCAAAATTATGAATACTGGTATTATCGAATCGTATATGAGACTTGAGAACTGTCCATCTCACCGATCGGCTTGAAAGAAGGATTATAGTGCTGTTTTGTACATGGTGAGCCAAGGGCTATATATCCCAGTCATTAGAAGCTTGTGCTCCCCTTTTTGCTCAAATAGCCAAACGTATCACAAATTATCATCAAAATATAAATCATAAACTTTATTTAGCACTCGTAGTTGGTGACGACCATCAAATTCACTTGATGCACCCCCCCTTAAAAAAATGTACAAATGTTCAAACTGGCAGAAAAACATTTTGGTGATAAATTTGGTTATCATCTTTAACTCGACCTTGACCTTGCATTTGATCTCGTCCTCGAGCTCTTTGGTAAATTTGGACATCGCCTTTTCCCGCCCGTTTGGTCGTGGATTCGGTCATCATCTCATACAATACTCTTTCGATGATGAATTTGGACATCGCCTTTTCTCAAATTTTGGTTGATGGATTCGGTCATCATCTTTTACACGTCCATGGCCTCGTCGTCTCTTTCGATGATAAATTTGGACATCGTCTTTTCTCGCCCTATTGGTGATGGATTCGGCTATCATCATTTCTCGTCAGCATTATTTGGTTGTCAGCTTACCATACTTCGTGTTCATCTTTTCTCAACACCGATGGTGCGATACCTTGTTTCAGGATTTTTGAAAAGGAAACCGGGAACTTGTTATGAATATATCAACAAAATTCCAAAACTGTCGAAAAAAACAAGATGTATTTTTTTTCTCTCTCTCTCCAGTTCCGTGTGTATTTTCTATATATGTTTTTGTCGACTCCACAGTTTTGGTTGACGTATGCAGACATGGTAATATATGGCGATTATCGGCACTATACGGGTGCTATTCATCAGCTGGTGTCGTTCTGCCGTGGACGGATGAATGGCCATCACTGACCGAATCAGCGCACACCTTGTGTCTGGTCGTTCTCATCTGACAAAGCTATTGTGTGTAAAATTGCAGCCTCCAGGCTATTTGAAATAGAAAACCCTTCAGAACAGTCGGACTTGTACAAAACCCCACAAAGGATCCTGCAGAATCTTAAGATCGGATACGGCTTATAAGGATCCATGTTTGACTTATTTTTTATAAAGAAAACTAAAGTGGCCCAGAGGGGAGGGTGTTCTGCTACTTTGAGCCTTTTCAAGGTGAGATCGTATACAAATTACAACGTGCGATAGACCCTTGATTTCTTTTATAATGCCAAACAGAAACAAACTGACCTCGATTACTAACGCAAATTGATTCACATGATTCTGAAAGAACGCGTTACGTTAATCTATGACACATTAAACGATTTCACATTCTTCACAGCTTTCCATGGAAATTCCATAAAGCAAGACATTCGTTGGTAGTTTTTGCTTGAACGGTTTATGGGTACACAGATTTGGTCAGGGATAAATCGTGTTTGTTCAAATGGCAATTAAGTGTGAAAGAGGAACGCTGAATTTAAGTGTCTGGATATTTTAAAAAAACAACGGACTGAACAACGGAAACCTGCTCGGCTGCAACGCTGCTTTATCGCCTGACATGTTTAAATCGATGGGATGATACATCATGACACATGACAATATGAAGTGACCTTTCCATTTTTTCCACTACATTTATGTAGCTAGTGTGTTCAGTGGGCAATGACCGAATACGGTACTGTTGTACTGAATTGTGCAATCGATAATCTTGACAAATCGATCAGAGATACAAAAAACTGTATCAATGATCACAAAAAACTAAGAAATTCGCCGGAATTAATGCAGAACAAAACCATGTACAGCGAAGTGGTAAATTGGACAGATATGTAAGAGGTGGGCAAACTTGACGACGTTCGGCGACAGACAGCAAACATATGACTTCACAAGCAGGAAACCCTTCCTCGGCACCTCACATTCAGACTAGAATACGGAGGATTATAAGACGTAGCCTTGGTTAACTCAGCCGCGCTTTTATGGCAGATGTTCGTGTGTAAACTATGAAGTAAGCATACGAACATCAGCACGGTCTTAAGCAGAATTAGATTCACTAGCTCGGGAATATGTACCATATACAGCGAAGTGGTACCATTGCTGAAATACGTTTCATCTCATATTTGGCCTTCATAGTGGAGAGAAGCCATGGACGATCCACTCTGGAGACAAAATAGTATACACCGAAGAAAACATTCCTCAAATCCTCATGGAATATCTCTTATATTTGCACCAGCGCATTATTCTCTTAAATTCGCCAGAGAAATCTCCATAGCATATGGAATATTTCAGTGGTGCTAAAGGTAAATTACATTCTATAGAATTTTTCGATCTATCTTTTTCAGTGTATCGTTACCAGAAAGACGTGTTGTGAATATGATGTTTTCTCCGGCAAGGGACTTTCGTGCGTATATAAGCTGGCCGTGTTTTGACAATACACGCTCGCGTGACAATACAATTTGTCCTAGATCATCAAGTTATTGAGAAATACGTCCTAAATGAGAGCAACTCGTGCACATGGAAAACTACTCGAAATTTCATTTTATTCAATGAACAAAACCAAAGACACTGATTTGAGGATCGTAATATACCAAGGTAGCGGTAAAGCTATCTCATGCAATCTAGGCCGAGATGGTAGATACCCTGGTATTACATCTGAGTTTACTGAGATTTGCATCATCTCAAACTTTTAACATTTTTGCTTTCAAGATAACTGGCTTCTAAGCAAAATGTTCCTGTATGTTCTAAGCAAAATAGCCGCCCCACGATGAAGTGGCAATGATATATTTTGAACGTAAGAAGTGTGAATAAGTGTACGGAAAATAAGCATTGAGTGCCTTTACATCTGTCGTGTCCGACTCGAATTAATCTCACGGTAGGTCTTTTGTCGGTTTAATTATTGAGTCAAATGATCGAACTTATACATCTCTTATTTAAAGAGTTCATGCTCACCTATTGCTCACAAAATCTGTAACTTATTTTGACGTTAGTTACGCACGCTTTGGTGTGGAAAATCCAATAATGAACATGCCTAGTTCTTTTTCTTGTAAACAAAGACCATATTTTAAAACTTTATATAAAGAAATTATTTCACAACACAGAACCATCTAGACAATGAACGCACCATGTAGGCTTTATGTAATCGCTTAATCTTGCTTGTTTGTTTGCCCTCTGCGTGATAGGATTGCACATGCCATAACAGCTAACATTGAGGATCAACCAGAAATTTTATTTGTGGCACGTGAGAATACGTAATGTCAATATAATTATACTGTCAAATCCGTGTGGATCTCATTATTGGAGTTTTCAGAGCGCAGAAATACTGCTGTCGATAAATTTGGAATATTGTTGTGATCGTTCACTGGAACTCAGGATTGAGATAACAACTAAACTGATTTCGTCCAGTAATTTGAAAGGCAATACCTTGTGTCATAAGCGGAACACGCAAGCTTTATTATGCTCAATAACCTTAATGACAGTGTAACACGCAGCATCGTCTGGTATTTTCCATTTGCCCTTTGCAGCATAACTGACCTCTATTTGACCCAGACATCACGTGACTGTACTACTATTCCACCAGCAATATTGTCATTTTTTAGCTATATATACGGCAAATATTATAATTCATACAGTTAATCACGAAAGTCAAGCCTCGTTTCAGGGAGACCTGAATGCCACCCTGACACGCGAATATGTGTCATTTTGCTTTGATTTAATTGTTGATTTAAAGTTGATAGAATAACGCTCGGGTGTAACTGAGAAGTATTCCTTCCTTTTATGGGGTAATGTATATATCAGCATATACGGAACAGAAGGTCAATATCATCATTATTGTACGTGGCGGTCATATCTACTTTCTTCAATTTAACAGTTGTAAATAAATAGTTTTTTCACATATTATTAATTTCATGATTTACTCAGGTAGGTGAGGCAACCTTGGTGAGCATGTAAATAGATTCAAGTTTCAAATTCCAAAAGCATTATACAGACCGTTGTGGTATCTGTCTCTTCTGGAAGTTACCTATACGCCAAGCATAGCAAATATTGGAGAGGAGACGCCAAAGAACAATTGGTTATCGATCCAACGAAGAAAAACAATATATATATACATTGTAAGTATTAGACCTATTTTCATCGCTAACTGCTTAAAAAATACAATATATGGTAGAGCATCTGTTGCAACATCTATAGGTTTATTCAACTGAGAGAGGTACCGCTTTTGCCATATTTTGGTAACAGAACTATATGCATAAGAACCATACCAAATTATTATTCTTTCGGGCTATATATACAATGGATACAATTTTTTTTTTTATAGATATATTTTCTTGTAATTCGTCTGACTAACAAAACCTCGATTTTGTACAAAAAAATACCTTGGAACAGCCCGAAAAGGTAACAAGCCAGCATCAGACTATATTCCAGAATTAAGAACATGGACGACAAGAAGCGAACGAACCTTCACAAACACCAACAAATGTTATGATTGGCTGAATTTTTCGTCCATTTTCCTCCACAACCCAAGGAAAATACAAGATCTCTTTTTCAAAATTTGAATTGACCAATCCAAATTTTTTATCTGAAGAGGATATCCCTTGATGCCCTGGAGATTGGAATTTCTATAACAATCCATTTCGTATACAAAACTGACCATTCCAACTTACGAACAGAGAAAACAGAACATTCGAATTTGACGACAGAAACGTCATGAATTTTTTTTATTTTTCCAGTCTAAGACTAGATAAAATATGTTAAATACTTATTAACACATTGCAGGCTGTCTCTTTTGCTTAATCATACATGTGAACTATTCAGAATTATTAACATGCAAATGGAAATATGTATTGTTTCATTGCGCTATCAAACATGCTGCTCAATGCCATTCGATGTGGGAGGAGGCTTGTTTTATAACTCATAAAAATGATACAGCGGGTTACAAGCTCTTTACATTCTTAAATTCGAAACATATTTCATTGCTTTCTAACTCCCAGCTGCATGCATATATTTACCCTGTTACCTCGGAATATTGACTGGATTGAAAATAATTTACTTCCCTGTACATTCTCCAGGATGCGGATTTCTGGTGATTCCATCGTTGTTGTTTCTTCAAAACGCCCAAAAGGACAGTTATGATAATCACTTATAAAATTAAACTTTACGACCACATTTTTTGCTTGAACAAAATTTAAATTAATTCCAAAACCTTTTAAGAAAATACAACGTTTGCACGGTCTTTGCTGAAGATTTTCTGCTTAGAAATGTTGTATGGGTGTAGCTTAGAGTGTGCAAGGATCACCTTCACGGAGAGAATGCTGGCTAGGATTACAGATCAAACCCTATATAAGGTTTCGAAAATCACGTTTGATGAAAATTGATGAAAGGCAGTCACGGTTAAGAGATATTGGCACACCCAAGTTCCACTTGGCCGACAATGGTTTAGAGAGTATTATGTCTCATCGTGTCGGCTTCAAAACCCGGTTTAAGCGCATTTTCTCTAATTGTCGTATTATCTGAAATCAAACGAATAGGCCAAGCTCCTCGACAGCAAAACGTTGGCGATTTCTCAATTAAGAATACGGGGAGAAGGAGTAATCTAGCGAGGAGGATCACTGGTCATGGGCTAACTCACGCTCTTCAGTGAAAAAGGCGGTAATTGTCCAATCCATTTACGTGCTTTAGCCTGTCGTCTGATAAAAGGGTAACAAGAGACGAGTTCAATTTTACGGTAGCCATTTCTCGGGTCCTGTATTCCCCAAGCATGTGTTTGCAGAAATTATAGATGGACGGTAACAGGAGTACAAGACAGATTGGAACGAGACACGAAATGGTCACGAGCATCAGCTAAATTCAGCCATTTTAGAGTTATTCTTGAGGGAATGCAATTGGATTAGCAGGTGTCGCCTACAGTTACTAAAGTAAACATTACACAAGACGCTTTAACTGAACGATCCTAAACTGTCTTGAGACCATTTGTCTAGCATATGATTTTATCGATTTGGAAAATTATTACGCTATTTCAAGCTGTACATAGACAGCTTAGATGCATTCATACATGCCCTCCCTGAGCTATAACAAAATGTTCGGAGAGATTTATCTGAAAAAAATCTAGGCAAATCTCCATAAGTGAAAAAATCTATATACAGTTTTAACAGATGTCAATATGTCAAATAGTGTTTCGATGTCTTTTTTTCCCGTCAGGAATATTTCGTCATAAATCTGGGCTGTCGCCATTTCTTTTCTTTCATGATCTTTTTTGGATTAGAGAAGTCCCTATAAAAAACTATACCCTAATCCACTAATCTAACAATGTCATTTTTATGGGCTCTATACGTTCTGTAATTTTGTCTACTTCCGTTTAACCGGGGCAACGAGCATGCAGGTTTAGCGCATTCTAAATTACGGTCTTCGTGCGTGGTGTTATAATGAACAGTCACAATACCTGGAATGAATTGAACAAAAAATGATGTCTGATGGGCATCATCGAATACTTTTGACCACTTTCCTCTAGCTTGGAGCTGGCTTTATCGAAACCTTCATTTTATATTCGAATTTTGCTACTATACACTACCAAACATATTGGGTCGCTGTGACCCGAGAATATCGGTCGAAAGATACTCAATCCAAGTAAACTGGGTCGACAATTCCGACCCAAGTACATTGGCGGTCAAATTCTGTTTTCTACCCAAGAAGTTTGGGTCGAATATATTCCGACCCGAGAATATTGAGGTTGAAGTGATTTTCCCATTTAACCTGTCTACCCAGGTTGAGACAGGGTAGACAGGTTACCCTGAGTCGAATATTCTTGACCCAATATTATTCGATTCCATATCATTGTGTGCGTCACGTCTGTAACCATTGGTCAAAAGCGACCAAGGTTTTTTTTGGGGGGGGAGGGGTAGATTCCACCCGTTTTGTAATTATAGTGGACAATCATCCTATTGCCACAGACCATGCATTTATTTGTGTCCAAATCATAAACCACCAGTATTGGGTCCCAATTCAAGTATAACATGCACGGACAAAACATATTATTAGACACAAACCGCAGCTTCCTGCAAGAGATAAGCGGTCAACCGTTTTCAATGATGCCGTTATCAAAGGAAATTTATTCCTCTCGGAATTCTGGTACGCAAGTTATCTTATAGCTAGGACTTGAATTCCAGCATGTGCAAACATGGAATGGACTGATTGTATGGGAGATCATTGGAGGTAAGGCTAAACCTTGTGGAACTGCACGACGTTCCTTTTACATCAGCGAGACACCATGATGAATCCCTTTGATAGAGAATCTGTGCAGGATTTGTCCGAATCTAGTTGTCTAAAATTCAGTTGTCGCCCGAAAATAATGTTTTGGGTTTAATATTTTACTTTTAACAGTATCTACCTAACAAAAATAAAATAGTGAGCGACAAATTGCCCCGAAAACTTCACAAAACTACCATTAATTAAAAGCACACACCCAAATGGATACATTAACATAATCGAGCCTACTAAATTTCCTTTCTGATCTCTCTTTACACCTTGCCAAATTTGAAAGTTTTTCTGACTCTCTTTAAGTTGGCGTTGTGGAAAATCAGTTTACTCAGTGAAATTCAGTGTGAAAATACTACATCTACACTTTTCTGAACAAGCCACTTTGGCATACTATTTATTCTGCATAGCATAATCACTATGTAACTAACTTACCGAGCGAACTGAGCTCGAAAACCACAACAAAGCGACTTTATTTCGCTTATCTGTAGGTTAGACGCCAGTATTAAGTGTGTACAGGGTGTCTGCTGCATGAAGGAATGGTTGGTATCATATATATTGAAATTCTTTTTGAATTATTTGACAAAGAAAAGTATACAAAAAAGCTGGGCCAGTGTATGCAGACAGCAACATTGTGACAGCTTTTTGTCGGGTACCCCCATGGTGTTTTAGAGCAATTTCAGTTTCTACCGGGTGATTGTCTGTCATCATATGTTCAAATTACCGATAAAGTTGGTAGAACAAATCAGTCTTTCCAGCAAGGTAGGTCATTTGTTGCAACGAAATACTGGGAATAGGTTATTCTGGGGATGTGCCAGCTACATTTACTACATAATAAGTGAGGAATTTTAATAGTGGCGTCTAACCTATATGCCTCCAATGTTGTATCTCGATGACACGTGACCCGACAGCGCATATCAATCAAAATACAGAACTCATCTGTCTCATATTCTAGGCGTCAGATTCGGCATTCAATATTCAGCCGTCGTCCATAAAAGAATGTCCGAGTCAATATTCGAAAGACCTTTTCATACAACAGTTAAAAATAAATATTAGAAATTTTTTACTATTTGTTCACTCAACAAGCTGTCGGCCTTAGATTAAGTCCTCTCCTTTTTGTATAGATATAGGCTGAAATATGATACTCCAATTGGACTAGTTGTATCGTTTTCTCAAATCCAGTGAAGGTGGCTATATATCCTTCGATGTTAGGTGAACAAAGGAATTATCCAAGGCGTCGATGTCGTCTATATACCACTTGCAGAATGAGAAGCAGTCTTTGAAAAGATGATTTACTTTGCATTTCTGTAAACAGGTGCTGATAAATCCATGTTAGGTATGTTGATAGCCTACCAGGCATAACATTTTCGGGCACTCCAGATGATCTCTAAGTTGTCATAGTACCGCGGTTGACACCATCATATAATTAACTGCATCTTTATATACTAAATTGATATGGATCTAATTTTATTAAACTTATTTCATTCATATCACATGCTGTGTTTGAGTTATTGGGTCGAGAATGTATAATGTTACGATCATATGTTATCACATCCTGGCTCACCTCCCATTCAACGTGAGACGTCCAATGCAACATGTCTTACAATGGTATAGAAGCAAGAATTTGGTGCACGGTAGACTTCTGACTTTTAAGAAATATGCCAATTTTGCTTTTCAATCTTAGTACCAGACTGCATTATGTACATGGCCCATGGTCCATGAGGGTGTCTATAGATGACCCAATTATATCTGAATTTTCTCTCGCCGTGAAATTATATTAGAACATTCGTCCAACCGTGTGTAGTCACAGGCGTTCGTGGTATACGATTACGCTATACATTGTCATCAACTTTATTGCAATCAGTGACAGCAGAACGGTGAGTCGTTATTCTCTCACCTGGCCATTCAGTACAGGTGTTCTTCTCTCGACTTTCCGCTCCAGCCGAGCCGTAGTTTTATCACATAGTGCCGTAATACATGGGCGATTACGCCATTCTTCTTCCAACAGCATCGCTATAAATGGTTCAGACACGCGACAATACCTACAATAGAGACTGCCAAGTTAATCAATGCCGCATATACTGCCATAATGATAGCGTATTGAGTATCTAACGGAACCCTTATATCGAAGTTAATTAAACCCATTCTTCCTTGATGAGGATTATTGCAACTGTATTTTGATCAGGGACACAAACTCCTGAAAGGTTGCCGCCTATACGTTACTACAAAAGGGCTTTTGTTTCTGGTCAACACGCATGCGCGTCGTTCTGAATGTTGCGCTTCAAGACCTTTTTCACGAATTTATTTACGAAGTTATCTTTATTGACCAAGGCAACAGTCCCCAGCGTTGAACTTGTCTGTAGCGTGATTTTCATAAAGGATGTGTTAGCTGTTGAAAATGTGTTGGATAATGAATTTCTGTATTGAAAAATGGTTTTATTTTCCTCGTTGCAGGCAAGCAATCGGTGTGCAGTATGGTGATTATACCATTTTGCTTGCGTCCGCACTGATAGGTGATTTGGGGTCATTCCATCGGAACTTTTTATACCAGCGATACACGACGAATCACTCATTCAAATATAGGCCCCCAAATCCGACATTTAGGCCGCAACAATCGCCCACATAGAATTTTCAAGAATCGGAACACTTTCAACTCATTTGGGAAACTGTCGGCACACAAACCCATGTACTATTAGAAAATAACATTTTTAACACTTTAAATGATCTTTTGATGAAATTTGTTCGCAGAGAGATGACAATTTTTGCTGTGCCTATCAAACCTATCTAATTAATTTAACAAAATTTACATTTGTTAATGCAACAAAACACAGCGAACAAAATGGAATTACAGTTTTACAGCTATTCCGAGTAAGCCGTATTAGAAGTTCACTATTTCTGTAATGAACCACAGTTACATAATATTGGTTGAAGAAATGATATTTGGAGTGTTATTTGGTATGGCGTATATAGCCCGCCACTGAGCATATATACGTATGAAAGTGTTATTTGGTATGGCGTATATAGCCCGCCACTGAGCATATATACATATGAAATGATTTCTGAGAGAGAAAGAATAAATTGGTCTTCAGCGGGATTCGCTCATTCGAATCCCGCTGACGACCAATTTATTATTTCTCTCTCAAAAATCATATAATCTCTCATCTCTCTCCTTGGTTATCAAAAGTATACGGGTATTTGTAGAAAAACCACAACATACTAAAATTTTCAACTCGGATTATATGAGATAAACGGTCAACAGTCATCAGGGACCTATCGCCCACAGATATTAGATTTTCAGTATTCTTTCCTCGTCTGAAACCTATAAGTGTGACCTTGTGCATGAGAAAGAGTTTTATGCAATCTTGATTATGTTGCATTATGTATGAAGAAAACATAAAGCTGTAGGCGATATGAGTAGTATAATAACTGTAAATTGGCCCTCTTTTGGGGGGTACCCGAAAAAGAGCGCCAATCGGGAACCCTCCAAATTACGGTAAGGGAGGTAACTCCAGCTCAAGGTGACATGCAGGAGTGTGAACATGATAGGACATGTACTGAAGTGTGACGTCATGTATGACGTCACTTCCGGTCTGCGTGAATCGGGCGTGTGTATTCATCCGCGGTGATGCGGTCTGCCTCCGCGGACAGAAAGTAGTCCCATGGGTTGACTTCCAATGTTAATGTAAACGGGGAATACATAAATAGACGTTTTGTGACCTAGGTGGGTCCCTAGTGGACCGATTGGGTCGAGTGAGGTATCAAAGTGAAGCATTCGTGAAGGGGCATCTGATGGGCTGGGTGTGGGGTTGAAATATCAACATTCTGCGCATGCGCGGTGGCCAAAGTGTATGAAAATAGACGTTTTGGAGCTGGGGGAGCCACTAATGGTCCAATGGGGTCATATGAGGTATCAATGTGAAGCATTCGTGAACGGGCATCTGACTGGACTAGCGGCTCGGGCGTTGTCACCATTCTACGCATGCGCAGACAGGGAATTGTGGGAAAAGGGTATGGAAATAGACGTTTTGGGATCTAGGGGAGCGCCTAATGGGCCGATGGAGTCGTATGAGGTATCCATGTGAAGCCTATGTGAGGGGGCATCTGACTGGATTAGTGGCTCGAGCGTTGTCACCATTCTGCGCATGCGCAGACAGGGAATTGTGGGAAAAGGGTATGGAAATAGACGTTTTGGGATCTAGGGGAGCCCCTAATGGGCCGATGGAGATGTATGTGGTATCAATGTGAAGCCTATGTGAAGGGGCATCCAGTCATGGGTGGGTGCATGTAAAACTTTCTCCAGAAAAAAAGCGGAACACGGACTTTACTCCTAAAATAGGGGAAAACACCTATCAACCCTAGCCAAAAGGGCTAATATTGGTCCCCGGGCTTAACGGAGCTTGCCTATCAATAGAGTTATCTCCCCCTAGTTCCAGGGTGGGTGTATGTAAAATTTTTCCTGAAAAAATACGGAACACGGACTTTATCCTAAATTACGGGAAAATGGCTATATGGGGTATGGGGGGTATAGGACCATCCTGGGAAACCTACTTCTCGACATTTGCGGTATAGGTTGTGGGGTCTTGTTTTCTTAGTCTCGTCAAGACAAACATGATGGGAAGTGTCGCGGAGCGAATCGTTGAAATTTTTGGAAAAAGTTCAGGGAGACCCATATAGTCCCATACTAGGGGTATAGGACGAATGTTTGTCCCACTGGGAAACCTACTTCTAGACATTTGCGGTATGGTTGTTTGGATTTGTTTTCTTAGTCTCGTCAAGACAAACATGATAGGAAGTGTCCCGGCACGAAACGGTGAAATTTTTGAAAAAAGTTTGAGGTCTGTATATAGCCCCATATAGACCCATATACGGGTTATGGGGGTATAGGTCCAATGTTTGTCCCACTGGGAAACCTACTTCTAGACATTTGCGGTATGGTTGTTTGGATTTGTTTTCTTAGTCTCGTCAAGACAAACATGATAGGAAGTGTCCCGGCACGAAACGGTGAAATTTTTGGAAAAAGTCACCCGTCTGTATATAGGCCTATTAGTTGGGTCATCTGGAGCAATTCCGTGACCGTGGAGAGCGAAGGTTCGTTTCTCAGTGGATTTGTCTTCTATGATGGTTAATTAAATAAATTAGCGGGGGTGTCCCTCGCGAAAGTGTGGGCGGAACCCGTGAGAGCCCGAAATCCAAAATGGCTGCCGTCGGCCATTTTGAATTTCATTTTTTCAATGGTTTGGCCTACAGTGCTGCTCAGTATATGGTTTCTGGGGTTTTTGGGTGCGAGGAATTCATATTTGATGTCGGTTTTATAATTTGCCCTAGTTTTGACCTTCAAATCCAAGATGGCCGCCGATTTTCAGCTCAGAATGGTCAATTTTCAAATTCAGCGTTGCCACATGAACAGGTACAATAAAAGCGTACCTGAGATACAACACATATCACGAATCGTTAGATTCTTGGTATGTGCTTTAGAATAGGTTAACCAGAGGACTATTCTGTGAAGTCATCTGACGCAGTCAGTATGTCGGCACCTCTTCCCACTTCCCTTATATGTGTTGTAATTTATAATAGGCTCTAATGAAAGCTTTGATCATGCCGAGTTGAGTGATGGACAGTAAAACTACAAATAAGTACACAGAGGCCAAAAGGTCAATGTTCGTGGTTGATTACAAATGATCCTTTTAGCTCCATTGGTTACAAAATTCTGGGGCATGTATCAGTAATTACACTCCACAGTGTAATGTGGCAAGTCATACTTATCATGCCCTAGATACCTGTTCTGGGACACATGATCACATATTTTTGTATTTTCATGTCTACATGTACTCTGCTGTATATTTTTACCGTATCAAGCGAAGATCAAGAATAAATAAATACAGCATATTTCTACAGCATCAAATGAAGATCAAGAACATTTAAAATAGATACCATGAGACTTGTGCTAATCATTAGTACTATATTGGAAACCATTTCCACACAAATGTAGAAGCTTGTAGATAGGTCCAGTGTAGATTGCCTTTTATACTGTTTGCTTGTTACCTATTGTAAAAATGCTTATGAATACGTGCTAAAATGTGGCAAGTCATGCAATTCCTCTGATACAATTACCCAAGGTAAATGGGAGAGTTTACAATTAAAGTCCAAAACTGATCAGGACTCGACAGATTTGGTGATGTTCACGATAGCGCTTCATGGAAAAATGAGCCGGCTAGCTATTACATGCACGAGTGCTCATTCACCCCCATGGCTCATTCACCCCCATGGGTTCATTCACCCCCATGGGTTAGTTTATAGGGATAGGGAGATCGCATGCCCTCTCTATACTACTCATCGCGCTCTACTCATCGCGCCTGCGCAGTCGGCCCATTGTGCAGTAGGGTGCAAGCCTGTCCCTGAGCCAGGTCTCTCGCCCCACCCTATCCCGCGCCACACCCTGGCCCATGGAATCTCAGGTAGCGAAAATCGCAGGTCTCTCGCCCCACCCTATCCTGCGCCACACCTATGCGACCCGCTTTGCAGTGAGCAAAGCGGAGGAGGAGTAGGAGTAGGAGGAGTCGGACACACCACGGATTATACTAGGGTGATGGAGATAAGACATGTTATATAACAATCTCATCTTCACTCCAGCTTGAAAAAGCTCGACAACACAAACAGAAAGAAAGTGACATTGCTCAGTGTTCGATTCAAACATCAAGTTCAGAAAAGTACGATGATGAGCCAGAAGGACCGCCGCTCCCCCCCCCCCCAAGTGCCTGCGTTCGTCAACCCACACTCAGCATCAAACGCCACCCAGTCCTCATAGAAGATATGGGGTGCTGCGGGACCGTCTCACACGGCTAGTCGAGTCAACGTCAGCGCTGTCAGATCCTTTCGCAAATGCTATCATGCATCACCATGCCTGTTGGCTGAAGTACGTCAGCCACACAAAGTTCAAGCCAGATGATGCAATGCATCGTCAGAATGTGTGTCTCTCAGAGGCGAGGAGTTTGTTCTTTAGACACGAGGATTCTATTATCTTCAATGAGCACGAAATCCGTTCACTGCAGTCTCTCTTAGCAGACTACAAACGCATCGCCAGTGACTATGGCTATCCAGTGCGCGATGTCAAGGACCTGCTCATTAATGAGTATCAAGAGACAATTGGCTTCTCAAAAGTGAGATGAATAAGAGCGAGTTGGGTTATGATGTTCGCGGAGGAGGTAACTACATTGAAGCTGCCATGTCATCCCTTGGTATCACCGATAATTAAAGCAGCGCCTCCAGAACCTGGCCCCGCGAATTTCTAAGAAGATAAAAGACACATCTACAGTCCCCGGGCCATCTCGTGTAGATAATCTCGTAGAAGGCGAAGAGGTGTATGAGTTTCTGGTGCAGCAGTGCTTTGCAGTCACCAGGCCAGGTTCTGATACCGCTGATACTAAGGGATGACATGGCGGCTTCAATGTAGTCACCTCTCCCGCGAACATCATAGACCCACTCGCTCTTGTTCATCTCACTTCTGCCTTTGAAGCTAATTGTCTCTTGAAACTCATTAATGAGCAGGTCCTTGAGATACGACGATTTGACTTCGCCCACTGGATAGCCATAGTCACTGGCGATGCGTTTGTAGTCTGCTAAGAGACACTGCAGTGAACGGATTTCGTGCTCATTGAAAATGATGGAATCCACGTGTCTAAAGAACAATCTCCTCGCCTCAGAGAGACACACATTCTTTACGATGCATTGCATCATCTGGCTTGAACTTCGTGTGGCTCACGTACTTCAGCCAACAGGCATGGTGGTACATGATGTCATTTGCGAAAGGATCCGACAGCGCTGACGTTGACTCGACTAGCCGTTTAGACGGTCCCTCAGCACCCTATGTTCTATGAAGTCTGGGTGGCGTTTGATGCTGAGTGTGTGTTGAGTCTAAACAGCTTCCACC
Organism: Hanleya hanleyi; assembly: GCA_036873755.1. Classification (NCBI taxonomy): domain Eukaryota; kingdom Metazoa; phylum Mollusca; class Polyplacophora; order Lepidopleurida; family Hanleyidae; genus Hanleya; species Hanleya hanleyi. The sequence goes on along the minus strand of JAVTVY010050608.1, from coordinate 1,190 downwards.
GTGTTCTATTTGGGTGCTTCATGTCCTCACCCTGCATGCACCATACACACATCGTTTGGTCATGGAGAGGCCCACCCACTGATGAACGCAGGCACTTGAAGGGACAGAGGTCCCTCTGGTTCATCATCACACTTTTCTGAACTTGATGTTTGAATCGAACACTGAGCAATGTCACTTTCTTTCTGTTTGTGTTGTCGAGCTTTTTCAAGCTGGACTGAATATGAGATTGATATATAACATGTCTTTTGCATGTAATAACTAGCCGGCTCATTTTTTCATGAAGCGCTATCGTGAACATCACCAAATCTGTCGAGTCCTGACCAGTTTTTGGACTTTAATTGTAAACTCTCTCATTTACCTTGGGTAATTGTATCAGAAGAAGTGCACGGCTTGCAACATTTTAGCACGTATTCATAAAGCATTTTTACAATAGGTAACAAGCAAACAGTATAAAAGGCAATCTACACTGGACCTATCTACAAGCTTCTACATTTGTGTGGAAATGGTTTCCAATATAGTACTAATGATTAGCCCAAGACTCATGGTATCTATTTTAAATGTCTTTGATGCGGCATTTGTTTATTCTTGATCTTCATTTGATGCTGTAGAAATATGCTGTATTTGTTTATTCTTGATCTTCGCTTGATGCGGTAGAAATATAGAGCAGCGTACATGTAGACCTGAAAATACAAAAATATGTGATCATGTGTCCCAGAACAGGTGTCTAGGGCATGATAAGTAGTGACTTGCCACATTACACTGTGGAGTGTAACATGCCCCAGAATTTTGTAACCAATGGATATAAAAGGGTCATTTGTAATCAACCACGAACACTGACCTTTTGACCTTTGTGTACTTATTTGTAGTTTTACTGTCCACCAATCAACTCGGCATGATCAGAGCTTTCATTAGAGCCTATTATAAAGGCTGTACGCCGAATTTGAAAAATTGACCATTCTGAGCTGAAAATCGGCGGCCATCTTGGATTTGAAGGTCAAAATACACCTCACGGGCGTTTTGCACGCCTCACTCACTCACTCACTCACTCACTCGCTCACTCACACGCGAATAAAAAACAAAATGAGATCTCACCAAAAAACTCTGTCTTGTGTGTCTTCTATATGAGCATAATGCATGAAACTGGCTTTGAACACCGTATTAGCCAATCAGTGGCCTAGAATGGAGCCAAA
>JAVTVY010050607.1:0-27956 GCA_036873755.1 Hanleya hanleyi | reverse complement strand
AGACCACATTATAAAGAACAAGAGTTGTCTCCCCTGATGCGTTGGACTCACCTGTTAATGCAGGAATTCAGGTGTGACCCTGAACAAACAATTTGGATACTGTTTACCCAAAAATACATGGCCTGAACATTTCTCCATGGCCCTACACCTCTGTCTCTGATTATTAACAAAGCTGACTTCTGCACTCAGGTGTGCAATATTGTGACAACTTGACTGATGACATAAGTGGCTTATGTCACTGGTGAATTCTTCTAAATTTATATTATGATGCAAAATAAATTTCAAACGATGAACGTGAATTATTCTCCACGTTTTCTTTCCAAAAGGCTGGATATTAATCACTCCATAATGGGGTGGCTGCTTCTTCTGCACCCCAGTCCACAGTAAACATGCTCCATTCGAGCCTAATTGGCTATTATAATTAATTTTTTCGAAATATTTTACTCTCCACGTGGTATACAACTCAGCCATCTTTATCACTAAACTATGAAATTGACATCAGTGAGAGATTGTCATCCAGCCTCCTAGTATGACTTACCTGAACCGGTGACATATGTATTCTGTGTTTACGCTTTTAGGGCTCGGACCACTATTAAATTTACATTGACGGCCATGTTAATGAAAGTGCACCTGGCTGATTTATTAATTATTTTTGGACTTTCATCTCTTGGCAGTTTGTAGTTCCATTCAAGTCCTGCATCGCCATCTACTTCTTGGCGGGGGTCGCCCATCAAAATTTCGAACCAGAGCGTCCTGTTGGCAAGCACTGTACTTCCAGCGAATAACTTACCTCCAAAAAGCAGAGTCTACGCACCTGCATATAGTGCCTCAGACTGGCATGAATTATGCAGTGAATTCAAAATAAAAGTCACAACTCAAAAGGCCACTTGTCATGCTTAATGTTGGCCATGCAAGCCCTTGTCTCATTATCAAAAGGAAGCTGGGGAAAAAATCAGCACAAAAACTTGTCCTCTATGGCAGAGGTTATTTAGAGGGGTTAACGGCTAGGGACTTTTTTTTAGTGGTCCGAGCCCTTTATTTAAGTTTGTTCGTGTACTTTATATTTACGTTAAATTTAACGTCTTAACTTCCTATCGTTATTTATCTTAAAAAAATATTTATAAAAATTAAAAACAAATAACTTTATATATAGGCCCTATTTATTTCGTTTTATATATATTTACAAAGGTTTTAACTATATATTTGTGTTTGACAATATTTTCACAAACGGCGACTTTATATTTTGGTTTTAACTCTATATATTTGTCGTTGACAATATTTTCACAAACGGCGACTTTATATTTTGGTTTTAACTCTATATATTTGTCGTTGACAATATTGTCACAAACGGCGCCTCATATCAGGCTGTGGTATTCTAGGGACTGGTCCAATAGATATCAACAGGTTTCTGATGTGAAATTATCTCTATATTATGGAGAGAGTGAGAAGGAGGGAGAGTTATATTCAATCCTACTTGACCTGGTTGGGAGGGAGAGGGGAGGGGCACTCTCCGCCCCTGTTGGTTTTTTCGCCTCTAACTCCGGAATGACACAAACTTCAGAGCTGACACACCCCGTGAATTTGTAATTTATCATATGCTGAACCTATTTGCATAAGCCCCAAGCAGAGAATTATGGGTAAATACAAATTGGCGACCATATGGATAACAGAAAAGTTATGGTTTCGTCATTTTTCTTCAAAATTCCTGCCCTTTTGCCAGGACAACTGGGCAAAAGCTATTTTATTTCCCACAAAAGTGTTATTTACTAATTTATCATGCAGTTTTTGCGAAGAAAACACAAATAAAAATTTTAAAATCTACATTTGACCGAAAAATCGTCCAAAAAATGCCGACGTCATCATGGTAGCCATATTGGATTTGTTTACAATTTCTAGTAGAGCTTGACACATACATATAGTGTGGTAATATAAAATAGGAATAATATAAAATATATGGGGAGCACATTCCGCCCCTCTCCAGACTGTGGTATTCATCCCAAATCGCCCAGACCAGATAACATTATTTCAACTAACATAAAACTCTACCAAACTGCGTCAACAAGGTTAGTCAACAATCTAGAAATGATAGACAAAACGCATCTAAGAACTTACAAGAATTTAAATTAAAAGTAAAAGTTACTGATTCTTTTCAAGCCAACTGCTCTCAAATGAATTAGAATCAAAATCTCTCTTACATGACCAAAATGTCTTCCTAACTACCTGCTCTACAAAAACAAATCATTTAGTTACATACTTCAATATTATGGTCACGTTCTAGCAAGATAATATCGCTGTCTACACAGTGACTTGAACTGCAATAAGTGAAATTAAGTTTTATTTAGACACATATAAGTTGTATTCTGTGAAATATCGTATGCTTGAAATGAGAAGGATGTTTCAGTAATTCATGCTCGCCGGTCAATGTATCCACAATGCACCAATTCACAGGGTGGATGTGTAGTCACCAGCAAACCACAATAATTTCATCGGTCCGACATGTATTTCTTTATATGATAACATATGTACCATGTATGCATATATCATATTGGCTGGAAGTAAATATACAAAAATTAAAGCATATAATAGTGAATAGACTGCGTCACATTGCTAAGCTCTGATTATAATTGAAAAAAAAGAAATTGCTGTTTGAGCTCGTTGACCTAAGTAAATAATAACGATTTTGCTGAAAAGAGGGAATTGTCACATGTATACAGCATTGGAAATATGTGCAATGTCGATGAAAGACGAAAAATTGAAGGCACCTTCGAAAGTCTTATTGTTAAACAATATACACTAAAGTTTTATATAAGATAGACTTTTAAGTAGGCTTTAAAAGGTGACTGGGATAGACGACTTTAAATGAAGAGGTAACACGTTCCAAATACGTGAAGCCTTCGACATTGAATAAAGTGATAAGTTTGAGAGGACTCGTGGCCTTTAAAGATTAAGATTGGCTTGTTGGGTTGGACAACAGTGGACTTCAGAAAGTTTTGCAAAGTAATTTGAATATTTGGTTGGGATGGAGAGAGGATTTTTAAGAAGTCTGTGGGTAAATGATAATATCAGGTGATCATTTATTTTAAATAGCGCGGATGACATTCAGCTGCTTCATTAGGGGAATATAGTGCGCAGATTTAGCACTGAAGGTTATTATACGAATAATTCTTTTTTGCAAGATCACAAGAGACTTGAGGTGAGTCAGGACTATGTTTCCCCACACCAAATTACAATAAGATACATAAAAATAGAACAAGGAGTATTACTATACCTCATGTAAATTCGCAATGTTTTCATTGGTTGACAGCCTGTCACGTTTCATTCTACAAACCGAGATGTTCAGTGATGATGAAGTAATATATTGCCTTACCGTTGAATAAATGTCATGTACCACGGCAGAGCGTCGAACATGACAAATGTTCCACGGCGACATCTGCCGGACCAAGAGTTGCCTCTCTCAATTTTTCGTTAAAATACACACCAACGAATTTCTAAAATTAGTGACAGATTCAATTTCGAAACCAGATATTATTACCTTTGGGATATACGTATTTGGGGATCTATTCGTTTAGAAGAAAATAAAGATGCATTTTCACTGCGTCAAAGTTTCGCTTTTCGCCATGAAAACATGTCAAATAAATGTCAAGAAAATCTTCAAATTTAAGAAATGAAGAAATCGTTATCATATGTACTAGACATGCTCAATTTAAATCGCACTAATTTGCATGGTGGATGTAAAAATCGCATGATGAGTTGAGTCGAATATAACCAACCAGTAATTGAGTTGGAATTGCCATATACCACCGTCGTCCACAAGTTTCATTAATTACAAGATTGAGCACGCCGAATCATCTGTTCAAACGTCACATTTGTTTGTAAGATCGACGATCTGTTTTCCGTTCGTGAATTGTCTCTTTGCTACCGATCTCTTTCTTTCTGTGCCACCAAAATACAAGCATACTAATGCCCACAAAGACAATGGTACCGAACAGTTGTTCAATGTACAGCAGATACACGAACCACATTTGGTGTGTAGGTCTCGAATAAAAACCAATCAGAATAGGATTGACCATTGATCCAATAGCAGCAGATGTCACAACAAAAGAGATAACTTTAGCAGTCACTTTCATTATTCGTTGCTCTATCCACGTATAGCCTGCCGCGAACATACTCGCCAGTGACATCGCAATAATAACTGTGCATGCCCAAGAAAATGCCTCCGAACTTTCAACACCGAGATAAAAGGCCAGAAACGCGAGATTGAGCAGAACGAAATCCACAACTAACATTTTCCACGGCGTGAGAAATTTTGCACTTCCGATCCCTAATAAACGACCTGCAGAGAGAGAGACCCAAAACATTGACGTTATCAGTGTGCCTTTGGATTTACTCCACTTCAGGTGCTCTACTACAAAAGTCATTATAAAGCTAGGGAAAGGATATTCAAAGGCACTATAAGAAAAGTAAAACATCCCTATGAAGATAAGAAATAGCACCTTAAGAGATTTGGGCAGGGGTGTATGCTCAGCACTCGTATCGTCTCCGACTTTCCTATTGCCAATAGGTTCATTCTCCCAATTCCTGCATCGCCAATACATCTCTAAGTAAGGCAGAGGCGTCGCAACAGTTACAAGGCCGAGAATTAGATATGGAATATGAACCTCAGTCTTCTGCTCACTGTCTAGCAACCCGGAACTTTTCCCAGTACCAAAATAGTCGGAACCGCTATCATTCGCTGGATTGTTCTTCTGCTTTATTGTGGAAGATTCGTTTTGTGCAGTAGTGGCCAGAAATGGTTCCGCCACGAGAGGTGATATTATTCCGCCCACACTAAAAAGGAAATGCAATGTATACCGCAACACCGTCACCCCAAGTTTTCATCAGGAGCGCATTCCCACCTGGAGAGATAAAACATATCATAAGCAATAGCATGCAGTGGTGGTAAGAACATACAGAAAAAAGCAAGGGAACCTATCACACATCAGATTGATACTCTGGCTGCACTGTGCCAAACAGCATCCAAGGGACCATGTCACCCCTCTAAATGTATACTCTGACTGCCTGTGACAAACAACATTCAAGAGACCCTATCACCCACCAGATTGATACTCTGACTGCTCTGTACCAAACAGCATCCAAGGGACCATACCACCTCCTAGGTTGACACTCTGACCGGCCTCTGCCAAACAGCATCCAAGGGACCATACCACCTCCTAGGTTGACACTCTGACCGGCCTCTGCCAAACAGCATCCAGAGGACCATATTACTCCCTTTTTTGATACTCTGACTTCAATAGGGCCAAGCAGAGTCCATGTGATCATATCTCCGCAAAACTGATGCTCTGACTGCACTATGCCAAACAGCATCCAAGGGACCCTATCACCCCTGTAGATTGATACTCTGACTGCACTGTGCCAAACAGCATCCAAGGGACCATATCACCCCCTAGGTTGACACTCTGACCGCCCTCTGCCAAACAGCATCCAGAGGACCAGATTACTCCCTAGAATGATACTCTGACGTCAGTATGCCAAGCAGCGTCCATGTGATCATATCTCCGCAAAACTGATGCTCTGATTGCACTGTGCCAAACAGCATCCAAGGGACCCTATCACCCCTCTAGATTGATACCCTGACTGCACTGTGACAAACAGCATCCAAGGGAACTTATCACCCCCTAGATTGATACTCTGACTGCATTATACCAAGCAGCGTCCATGGGGCCATATCGCCCCAAGTTTGATACTCTGGCTGCCCTATGCCAAACAGTATCCAAGGGACCATATCTCCCCCTAGATTGATACTCTGACTGCTCTGACTACTCAGTATAATATGACTGCGTGGGGTGTCATGTCCGCCTACGGCATGATATTTCAGTGGGACAGCACTATAAAATGGCAGCATTAGATCTGCTTTGTTACAAATAGGTTCCCCCGCCCCTCTCTCTCAATTCCCTTTCCCGTCGTGATATAGCCGAAAAATGTTGAAAACGACGTTAAATCGTATTCGCTCACTCACTCTCTCACTCACTCTGACTGCACTGTGCCAAACAGCATCCAAGGGCCATATTACCCCCTTGATTGATACTCTGACTGCATCATGCCAAACAGTCTTTGGTATGATCTGGCCTGGGATTGAACCCATTTCCTCCGCTTAAGAGGACGACGCTCTAATCACTTGGCCACCGCATTGCAGTTTGCATACAGAGTATGCCATCATGCCGAACAGCATCCTAGGGACCATATCAACCCCTAGATTGATACTCTGACAGCATTCTGCCAAACAGCACCCAAGGGACCATATATTACCCCCTAGATTGATACTCTGCCTGCAATGTGCCAACCACCATACAACGAATATTTCCACCTTCTAGATTGATACTCTGACTGCACTCTGCCAAACAGCATCCAAGGGACCATATTACCTCCTAGATTGATACTATGACTGCACTGTGCGAAACAACATCCAAGGGATCATATCATCCCCTAGCTTGATGCTCTGACTGCATTTTGACAAACAGCATCAAAGGGACCTTATCACCTCCTAGATTGACTCTGACTGCACTGAGCCAAATAGAATCCAGTAGACCATATTATCCCTAACTTGATACTCAGACTGCCCCATGCCAAGCAGCATCCAAAGGACCATATCACCAACTAGATTGATACTTTGACTGTACTGTGCCAAACAGCATTCAAGGGACCATATCACCCCCTAGATTGATATTTTGACTGCACTGTGCCAAACAGCATTCAATGGACCATATCACTCCCTAGATTGATACTCTGACTGCTCTGTGCCAAACAGCATCCAAGGGACCATATCTCTCCCTCGATTGACACTCAGAATGCACTGTGTCAAACAGCATCCAAGGGCCATATCACTCCGCTAGATTGATACTCTGACATCACTGCACCAAACAGCATACAAGGGACCATGGATAATACTTGGAGATTATGATCTTCCTGTGTCTACCAGGCATTCACCATACATGATCCTGCAAAAAAACTCGGTCTGATGGAAAAAGATGGGTGGAACAGGACAGACGAATTGAATATCTGTGAGCCATCCATGAGAATCAACTCTGAATGACGGCTTAAAATGGTGACACAGAGAATATTCGTGCATTCCACACCTAAATGATGTGCGGCTAAAAACAGGCATGGGTTCGGATCTTCGGCCATAAATAGATGTAAAATCTTTAACAAAAACCCTGTAAAAGTATATATTTTCTAAATGGGCACTCCCGTGCCATTATTTCAGAAGACTTGTGAGCTATTGAATAGAAAATACGTGCAATCCTCCTTAAACCTTCTTCAACTTTTCTGAAAAACTCCATAAAATATATGAAAATGTATCAAATTCTACCCGCAACCCAGAGAAAACGTTCGAAATGATTTTCTTTTTATGTATGTTAAAGTGTTTCCCGTCCAAAGGACAATTTAAAATGGCGAAAAAACAGGGGGTCGACCTACTCGTTTTTTGTAAAATTTTATCGCCATAAAGGAATCATCATTTTCGCCTCCCGAAAAAGTGCGGATTTTGGCACGCCAGATATTCAATTCCGGACAATTAACTCTGTAGTGGTGAGTGGGTGCGATCAACAAGCAATTGTTATATCCTCGTTTGGAGAATTGGTGACGTCCAGCAGAGTGATACTATAGATATCAGCTAGTAGAAAGGTAAGAAGAATTACCATGCTGTCAAAATCAGGCGACCTTCCTTATTATAAGTAGATTTCGACCAAATGCGTGTAAAGACTAGGCATAGTACATGTGCCAATATGTATTATTATCGCATTTTGTAGTTAATATTCGTCAATGAAAGACGTGAAAAGACGTCAGTTGACATGATGCGGTAGTATTTAAAGCAACACTCAGTGGAGTTAATCAGAGCGAGAGAGAGAAACAGAGAGAATGCAACGTTGTTACAAATTATACTTAAACCCAATCGGTGACAGACAAACCTATTCTAACTTTAACCCTCTCTGGCCTGGGCTTTTGGGGACCTTTCGTGGCCTGGGGGGGGGGGGCGGGGGCTAATTACTTTTCTTATCTCTTGAGCTAGGGGATTGAAACTTACCACACTATACCCTTCGGTCAAGCTCTACCAGAAAATGTAAAAAAAATCCAAGATGGCCGCTTTGATGACGTCACAGTAACGTCATTTTCAAAAACGGCATTTTTAGTCGATTTTTCGAATTTTTTATTTATACAATTTCTCCGCAAAAACTGCATGATCAATTAGTAAATTTTAATGTGATGTGAAATAAAATAGTTTTTGCCCACTTTTCATCGTGGAAAAGCAGAAATTTTGAAGAAATATGACAAAAACATCACTTTTCTGGTACCCCACGTGGCCGCCATCTTAAATTTACCCATGATCCTCTGCTCGGGGGGTTATGAAAATAGGCTCCAAATGACCCCAATATGATAAACTATAAAGTCACGGAGTTTCAGCTCTCTATATTTGTCGTTCCGGAGATAGCGCAGAAAGTTTGGTAGGGGGACCATTTCAGCCACTCCCCCCCCCTAGGCCAGGTAGGGTTAAATGGAGGTCAATAAAAATTGGACCATATCAAGCATAGATGCTTGTGAGGTCTTACGAGTAAGATATTACATTTTCTTCAGTGTTGGGATACAACTAATTAGGATAATGCGGGTCCGAATTCACTTGACTGGATGGGCTGAAAATGTGCCTTGCGGGAAGCGTTTTTTGAACCCATGTCCACTTCTTGAAACGTCGTAGCTTTATGATTACTGAATAATCATGTTTTAAAAGCCCGTCGAAGTAGGCCATGATATCTGGGCCAGCCACCGGATAACCCACTTACAAATTCAAATGAAATCGAGATCAGTGACGTCATGTGTCTCAGTATAAGTTACTTGCAGACAACAGTTAGTCTAATCTACCAAGGCTAGTTCGAAGTTTGAAAGTAGAAATTGACTTGGTGTGATAAGATCATCACTTCCAGAATACCATAACTTTTCGATGAAGAAAACCCCTCTTTTAGAAAGTCAGAGTTCAATATCACTGAAGTGACAAACCTATATTGCACAGCTGTGATATCTGTGCCATTAGGGCTCGTGTGCATCTGCCCTGCTGAGCAGATCAAGGATCTCTTGATATACACAGCCAGAAAAAGGGTGATGACCCATCACCTTTTTACGGTGATGATTCCTGTTCATCATCTTTTAAAGATGATGAAAAAGGGCGATGACCAATGTCGTCACCCTTTTAGGGTGGTAAACTACAAATTTGCACCCATCGCTGATCACCCTTTTAGGGTGATAGCCATCAACTTTTTAAGGCGATGATGGAAAAGGGTGATGGCTCTAACTCATCACCTTTTTGGATGATAATGTCATCACCATATTAGGGTGATAAGTATCACCTTTTTCTGGCTGTGTATACATACCAAGTCTCACCTGTATCAATAGCCCCCATTGCCGCCCCTTGCATAACTCTGACCATCGCCATGAGCCACAGGTATTTACACCAGGGTATCATCACAGTTAATAATCCCGCCGCCAGGGTGAGAAAAAAATAGACTCAGTGCTTCATTACACTTTTCATAAACAACTCCTCCTATTACGCAACCGAAGAGATATCCAATTCTTCCACTGGTAAACACGATAGTTCCTCGTGCAATGTCCACATTCAGAAGAAGGAGGAGATCCAGAAATGTTGGCCCCTTAAGAGCTACCAGCATACCCTGGTGATAAAGAGAGATAAGTCATTTTTCAGTCAATAATGAGAGGGAGAGAATTAAATTCAACGTAGCCATTAGCAATATTAGCAAATAAAACTGTATTTAAGTACGTCAACAAGGTAAGTCAACATTCTAGCAACAATATAATATGATAGACATTGCGCACCATTGCAATAAAATGTGTTTGCAAACCGATTGCTCTCCAATACGCCCAGTCAATAAAGGTTCATGTTATCCACACGTTGGTCATGTAGTTATATTACGTGTCGCCCGTGTACGGATGGCAAACCGATAAATCCAGACTAGAGTAAGGTAGACCATACACCCGTCTAATCTGTCATCCAATATCCAGCCGTCGTCCATTAAAGAATTTCCGCGTCCATAATCCAAAGACCTAATTCATATAACAGCATTAGCACCAAATGCAAAAGACAAACAATCATAGAATACATAGAAGAAAGAGGCGGCCAACAGTTTTCAATGGTGCCGGAAAGAGATAATGATGTTCCAAAAATACCAAATCCGTAAAGCTAATCAGTATTCTTCATCCAGATGATTTCGCTGTAAAGTCCTTATCTAGAGAATATCTCAGTCACGTTTTGCTTATACGTGTTCATGTATATATGAACATCGTGCGGATCTTGAGGTACATGAGTTAATACGGCCTCTACCCCAGGTTAAGCGGAATTAGACACAACATGTCGGGGATCCTGGCCTTATTATTCTGTGTTTTGAAACCCGCATTCATGAATAGAGAATGCGGGTTTCGGCATTTCTTAGAAGATCTCAGTATGAAAAGATCGATCACGAAGGTGAGAAATCCAGCGGTGAAGCACTCCGGTTGGCTCGGCATGACGTAACTTGAAGTTACGAAACGTAATGCCATAGAACTTGCAGGCTACGCTCGAATGTTGCTATCGGCATGCGATATGTATCGCCAAATTAGAGAAAGTTTGAGTGGAGGCGGTTGGTGATATACCCCTGTTTTATAACATTCTGTAATAATGTTTTCTGACGTTGAATGAACTCGTCACATTTTAAACAAGAACTATTAAATGCTACTACGCCAGATATGTATACGCCATATGCAGGTCCCACTGGGATATTACTCTCCAGAAAGGGATAGTTTACGATGTGGAAATTATAATCATTCCTCTGGTCGCCAAATCGATGCGAGAGAACTTCTGCTTAATTTTTCTACAGATATAGGTCTAAATATGATGTGGCGTTAGGGCTGTCTGTAGTTTCCTTCAAACCTAGTGAGGGTGGATATATATCCTTCACTGCGTCCCTTATATCGATTACCCACAGCGAGAAGATCTTATGTTTAGGGTTTGGTGAATGAGAAAGAACGGGCTTTGAAATTATTGGTTTTTGAAAGCGTCTGCATATAGTCAACATCCTCAACAGATATACGTCAGCCAAAAGGTTGCACAATTAGTACCCATTGAAATACCTATTTGCTGTTGCTATGACTCTATTAACAAAGAAATATCCCATGAACGATATCCCTTGTATGTAGTGGAGTTAAATAAATATTTATGGCGCCTGACATTAATATATCGGTGATCAGTTTTCTTCAATTGGAGCGATATGCAAGAGGTGGGAAAAAGAAACAATGAATCTACAGGAAAGCCTCCCTCGGCCCCACATACAGAGCAGAGAATACGGTGGATTCTTGGACTTAGACTTAAAATCTCAGCCGCGCTTTTATTGCAGATGTTCATGTGGAGAATATGAAGTATCCACACGACCTCTAACTCTGACTCAAGCGGAATTGGACACATTAGCTCTGGAACTGTGATGACAGATCAGCTCAAACAAATAACTCATCTGGATAAGTACCAAGGACGTCTGAAGGAGAGAACCTGGTAAATGTATGAATACACAGAAAAACTAACCTGTAATGCCCTACGTGGTGAGGCTTGAATTTCGCCACGATGGTTTTGCTTAGCCACCTGACTAAAAACTTCCCTTATGCATTTTAACCTGCAATCATGAACTCACGAAGTTTGGGAAAAACAACAGCTGTTCAAATAGAAGGATATAAATCAGTTGACTATTTGATTACCGATCACATAGAGTATTATGGATCCAAGATGGTAAGTAGTAGGGAAAGTACAAGGAAGGACCGCATTTTTCGGGCACACGAAAGTGGCGCAGGTTATTTGCCTATGTTAAATGGCTAGAAATGGCAAATCGGGAACCCTCAAAATAACACAGAAGAGTTCCAATCTAGGGAGAGGTAACTCCAGCTCAAGGTATGAGATTTTGTGGCGGTGTTCTGCGCAAGTGTGACGTTATGTATGACGTCCCTTCCGGTGTGGGTGAATCGGACGTGTGTATTCCTCCGCGGTGATGCGATCTGGAGGTGATGCGGTCTGCCTCCGGGGAGAAAAAGTAGTCCCCAGACTTCAAATACGCTGCATGGTCCGAGGGGGTCGAGTGAGGTATCAAAGTGAAGCATTCGTGAAGGGGCATCTGATGGGCTGGGTGTGGGGTTGAAATATCGTCATTCTGCGCATGCGCGGTGGCCAAAGTGTATGAAAATAGACGTTTTGGGGTCTAGGTGGGCCACTATTGAGTCGATGGAGTCATATGAGGTATCAATGTGAAGCATTCGTGAAGGCGCATCTGATGGACTGGGTGTGGGGTTGAAATATCGTCATTCTGCGCATGCGCGGTAGACCAACGGTATGGAAATAGACGTGTTGGGGTCTAGGGCGGCCACTAATGGGCCGATGGGGTCGAGTTAGGTATCAATGTGAAGCTTATGTGAGGGGGCATCCCACTGGGTGGATGTGGCGTCGGAATATCGTCATTCTGCGCATGCGCAATAGACAAAGGGTATGAAAATAGACGTATTGGGATCTAGGTGAGCCACTATTGAGCCGATGGAGTTGAGTGAGGTATCACTGTGAAGCCTAGGTGAGGGGGCATCCGATTGGACTAGTGTCTCGGCCGTTGTCCACATTCTGCGCATGCACAGACAGGGAATTCTGGGAAAAGGGTGTGGAAATAGACGTTTTAGGGTTTAGATGAGCCCCTAATGATCCTATGGTGTCGTATGAGGTCTTATTTTGAAGCTGTCGTGAGGGAGCATCCGGCTGGTCTAGTGTGTCGTTCGTTGTCAATAGTCTGCGCATGCGCAGTCTGGCCGTAGTATAGAAATAGACGTGTTGGGGTTTAGGTGAGCCACTATTGGGCCGATGGGATCGAGTGCGGTATCAATGTAAAGCATACGTGAGGGAGTCTCCAACGGGCTGGATGTGACGTGAAACCGACGTCATTCTGCGCATGCGCAGTAGAGAAAGTGTATGGAAATAGACGTTCTGGGGCCTAGGCGAGCCACTAATGGGCCGATGGAGTCGAGTGAGGTATGCATGTGAAGCCTATGTGAGGGAGCAACCGCCGGGAGTAGTGTCTCGGCCGTTGTCCAGACAGGGAATTGTGGGAAACGGGTGTGGAAATAGACATTTTTGCGGTCTAGGTGGGCCACGAATGGTCCTATGGAGTCGAGTGAGGTATCAAAGTGAAGCATTCGTGAAGGGGCATCCAGTCATGGATGAGTGCATGTACAATTAGGGGTATGACGTCACTTCCGGTTTGGGTGAATGGGGCGTGACCTGGGAGCATGATGGAACATGTACTGACCTGTCTGTGGGGTTTTCGCGCCAGAATTTCGCTGACGTCTGCGCCTGCATCCGGGTATGCATGAGGGTCTGTGTGAATGAGGTGTGACCTGGGAACATGATAGGAATGCATGTACTGACCTGTCTGTGGGGTTTTTCGCGGCCCGGCCCGACCCGGCCCGGCCCACCCGCGCGCGGGTGATCCGGAAGTGCGCCGCATCACCGGAAGTGCGCGGATGAATGTCGGGTCAAAAGGTCACATCCAGGTCCAAGGTCTCCCTTTCGGCAAGGTTCGGCAACAATGTTGCGGCACCGATATACAGAGCTTGAACCCAAAAAGGGATTGTAAATTAACCTGGGAAGGATGGGCAGTTCCATTTGGACCAATCAGCGGTCGAGAAAAAGAACCAATGAGTGATCGATAAAAAGAACCAATGGACGGGTACTAGAATTTCGCTCACGTCTGCGCCTACATCCGGGTACCAGGATGCTTTCGCCTACGTCCGCGCCTACATCCGGGTAATGTTTTCTGGACATGGATGGGTTACCTTTGGCCCCATTCTAGGCCACTGATTGGCTAATACGGTGTTCAAAGCCAGTTTCATGCATTATGCTCATATAGAAAACACACAAGACAGGGTTTTTTGGTGAGATCTCATTTTTTTATTCAGTAACAACAACAACGTGAGAACAACCACGTGAAAACTGAAGCCAGAACAGGGGGCTTGAACATTGAAAGAACTGAAGCCCAGAACAGGGGACTTGTAAACTTAAGCCCAGAACAGGGGGCTTGTGTACATTGAAAGAACTTAAGCCCAGAACGGGGCTTGTACATTGAATTGATGGACGGCCCAGTCATATACGAGTACATCGTGGTCCTCGGCCTTGGGGTACTCGTCAAACATCTGTACGATGGTAGATAAGGTTCTGCCCCGGCATCGATGGTACAGGTAAAACAAGCAATATTGTCCGCACACGCTACTGGTCAGGCTTTGCAACGTTTGACTGTTCCAACACCACGTCTATGTGCCTTGATCCATGAAGTCTGTTAAATCGGGATGGAGGGGTGGCAGGGATGGAGGGGTGGCAGGCCGTACGGGCCAAAGTATTCGCCCTGCGCTTCTGTCAAGTACACGGCCACCCAATGTTCACCGGCCGATCCATCGGGTCCGTGTTGAGAACGTAAGCAGCAGGATACATACGGTCTAATGGGAACACATCTCGGGCGAACACCCCTTGAAAGACCATACGTGTCCCTGGGTCATTCTCCAGCACGGTGGTTATCTGGTCTGTATCCATGTTAGGTGGAGAAGTCACACAGGACGTTGCGCGCCTTGTCCACTTGAATGATGTTGTCAAACTCGGCGTAGCAGATCATATTGACGGTGGTCCCGAGGGCTCGTGCAAAGTGGATTTCCAACCGTAAATTGCCTTGCTTGGCCAGGGCCAGCTGATGGTCGTTCTCTAAGGTGGGGGTCAGATCGAAACAGAACAACGTGTATCCGTTCGCGTAGTGCTCCCGACTGATCATATTCCCTTCGTCCTGGTTGATTTGACCGGTGGCTGTAAACAGGCTCTGATAGGCTCGAATGAAATTCCTGCGCCCAAAGTTCGGTGTTAAGGCCGTGGCTGGCACCTGTTGTCCATCCACATGCAGGGCCACAAAATTGATGCCGAAATGTTTAAAGTCAAACGGATTTTCTGGGTAGGCTCCGCTGAAACTGGTATTTTCCACACAGGCCAGGATCAATCGCTTGGGTAGTTCCCCCAGGAACAGGTTTTCTTTGTTGGCGCTCATATTTCCAGCAGGCACAGAGAACACTTTGATTTGTACACGTCAGATAGGGTACTGGGCTGGTTTCGTTTCCAAGGCTTTCATGTGTCCCAATTGAACGGCTGGATTCGCTTTCACTTTTCGGACATACAGGACTGCGTCTTGGATGATAATCTTATAGTCAGCTGCATGCCCGTCTACGTTAGTGGCCATCAAGGCGAAGGTCGGAGGCGCCCGTATCAGTCGGATTTTGATAGGGATCTTGTTCAGGAGGTACCGATCTTGCATGAAAATGTCTGCGTGTAGTCGACCCATGAGATCCACCGAGTCGCCGTTCGCAGTGAAAGCCTTCCGTTTGTTATATCCTTCATTGTGCACCGTGTCCATGTGCTCGGCTGTGTCCTGGTAGAATAAAGCGGCTGTCAGCTGAGATTTTTTAGCCTCTCGTCCATATGACAACAGTGTCTCGATGTAGGCTCGATAGGGGTACGTGTTGGTCGAGTCACTGATGAGTTTGTCGCTGAGAAAAATATCCACCTGTTGAAACATCGAGTGCAGCCGGAGATTCGTCGGGCCCACCGTTGCAGCTTGGATGATTCTGGAGCCATCCCCATTGACGACCTTGGCTTTCACATACAAGTACGTATGGGCTAAATCCACATAGGCCGTATCCGCATTATTGATGGTGAACTCGATGGGCCCTGTTTCGTTGATGCTGGAGAGCGGGAGATGCTCCACCCATAATCCTTGTTCGGCACTGGTCTGTGTGGGTGGCACGGTCCACAAATCAAATTCACTGTTCGCGGAGGGGCAGGACTCTGCGTGGATCAAGGACATGGTTAAGAAAAGATATCCTGTGTCTTCGATGTGCGTCGTCGCTGGGTCGGTCGTCGACTGGTGCGTGGTCTCGGTGGTGCAGGTCTTTTATTCCCTATGGTGCGTTGTGCTTTAGCGACCAAGACGCCTCCCGCTTCTTTGGCCCGCCGTTTCAAGGCTTCTTTGGGTGCCGTACCCCCCAAGACATCACCGGCCACTTGCAGTCCACTGCGTACCGCTTGTTTGCCGATTGCTTTCACCCAACGCGTCACCAAGGGCAGGAACGTTTTGACGATGCTCCCGAGTATGTTCCCCAGCCCATGTCCTCGTTGCATGCGTGCACCACTAAAGACGGGAAGGCCACCCCCGGCCTGTTGGGGATAATAGTCCATATAGCTGCGTGCATCTCACTCGTAAGGGACCTTCATTATACAAAGTGGGGAGCACGTGCTTGTCGAAAATGAAGTGTCAGCACCACTTTTCCTCGTTCGAATGCCACCGGTCGTCCCGTGTCATCTCTTATATCCACCGTGATAGTGTTGATGTCGGTTTGTCGTACGGGTAGGTAGAGCATGTGAGTGAAACTGTGGGTGACTTGATCTACATACGTCTTTTTAATGGGCACCACCCGTAACAGAGGTGTGTTGATATCGCCCACGATGTGGTTGTCGACTACGTCCGAGTAGACGTAGAGTCCGTACATACCCGAATTCATATCCATCGGGGTCTGGCCATGGTCCTCGGATGGACCCGTGTAGGTCGCGTGAGCGAGACCCAGCATTTGCTGTAGGATAGGACTCAGTATGACACTAACGTTGGCGGTGAGGAGGATCTGTGCCTTGCCGTTGTGTGCGTTGTAATCGAAGTCCACGTGATTCTTGAAGGGAAAGGATTTGATGAGTTTTGAAACATTCTTGACCTCCCGTAGAGCCTTATAATGCACCAGTCTTGTCAGCCCCTGCATGAACTCCTTGGGGGTATCGTATTGGCCTTCGGGGAGGGTGAGTCGGGTGTTTTCGCCTTCGTAGGTCACCTCGTACCACACTTCATTGGCTCGCACGTTGTACCACGAGTAAGGGTATTGGATATCCACGAGGCCACATTCCCATCGTCCAGGTAAATGCAACGGTTGCGGTAACTGGATGACGTACGTGGCCAAGATGTTGTCAGGAAACACATCCAGCGAACTGTTACTGGGTAGGGTGAGGTAAAACATGGCGATTGAGCTGTCCTGCTGCTGCTGTTGGTTTTAATAGGTGTTCCAGGCCTTGGGCGGTTGTGTCCGGCGTCGTGTTCGTCGCGGTGACTTGCTACGTGTCACGGCTCTGGAGATGTGGGGTGTCTTGATCAAGGGTGGTTTTTTAAAGGTCTGAAAAGAAGGTGCCCGATGTGGTGATGGTGTTTTGGGGGGTGACTCCGGTTCCCATTCGTCTTCCCAAGAAGGTAGTGGGCCACTCGGCGATTGCTGGGTCCGCTGCATAAAGGCCCAGCGGTGGGGATTCCCCACCAATTCCTGTGGTACATGCATGTCTTTCAAGCCTTGGGCGAAGACCTCCCATCCTCGAGGATCTGTGTGCGATCTGCGTTGACGCATCAGGTCATTCACTAAATCCGTCATGTGAGTCCCGAGGACCACCTGATTCTGTACCAAGAGTTCGCCTTTATCATTCCAAGTCATGTTAGGATTCTGTTTCATCCGTTGTAATACTAGGCCAGCTTGTTTCTTGAACGATGCAGGTACACTCTTCAGCACTTCGTCTTCCACCCACTGTGGGGCTGTGGGTGATACCCCTGGTAATGGCGGCTGTTGGAACGGTGCTGGGGTCGGCGGTGTGTCACGTGGTGGTGGTGGTGGTGGTGGTGGTGGTAATGGGGTAGAGAGGGTTTTGTATTGGTCCATGAACGTCATGTACCGTTGAAGCGTCTCATTGTACCGTTGTACTTTCTCACTGTCGCTTAACCCCGGTCTTTGTAAGATCTGTTGCATCTCTCCATCGAGGGTGTTTATGGTCTTCACCGTAGGTGGGACAGGGTAGGGCGATTGGAGGTTTTGAAGGAACCGTGGTTCGACGAGGACTATTTTTTTCGTGTGGTTCATTGTCGGCCGAAGAGTCCACCCAATACTGGACCCAACACGGAAGCGGCCAACGGTGCTAAGATGGCCCCGAGAAAGCCGCCTTTCTGTAACACCTTTTTCTTTTGTGTTTGAGGGACCCGCTTCTGGACTAGGGTTCGGAGACCTGTCTTATGCTTGGCCAACTTGGTCTTCTGAGCCGGAGTCAGTGGAACGTTGCCTTTTAACAGGTTGTACCCGATCTCGCACAGACAGCGTACAAGGTCAGGGTCCGCACCGCGTACAATGGTTCTGACCAACTCGGGTGGAGCCGTCTTCAATACACGGAGCGTCAGAGCGTGCTTCCGTACTCGCGCAGACATCATGTACAACTAATGCTAGAACTCACAACTCTGCTCTTTTTATCTACTTCAGAGAACAGAGACAAAGTCAACCATGCTGTGGTATTAATTATTTTTATTATCCCCATCATCAAACACACACACCCCAGCTGGGGGAGCCACTGTGGGTGTGTTTACATTATTTTTGCATGTACACGTGGTGGGTCTCTCCGGGAAAGATGCCGGTCCGTAGTCGAAGGTGGTCGGGGGTAGCTTGCTTGAGGTCGAAGAGCATATACCCGTGATGAGGGGTTGTGGCATCTTTGAAGGCTTCGAACGCAAACGGTGTGCGGCCGGGATACATCTGTCTCGCCAGGTGCAGCAGTTGAGTGGTATCTCTCGGGTTTTTGAAGACCACCAGGTAGTGGGCATTTAAGCTGATGTTCCGATGTTCTTTGTTTTTACTGAACAGATTCTGCACAATGTAGATGATGCTGAGCCGTCGATGATGGCTGCCTTTGGTAAAGAGTTAGGTGACCCGCGCATCCGTCTCCGCCATGAGATCATCCAGAACCACCAAGGTGTCGGGTTCCAAATCGGCCAGGTTAGGTAGGCCTTCCACGAACGTGATATGGGGCATTGCTGCATACGCTGCCTGCCATTCTCCATAACACCACACGACTCGGGCAATGGGTGGGGTGATCATGCTGTCGGCGTGTTGAAGGAGCTTCCTGACGAAGTGCGTTTTGCCGGAGCCCGTCGGTCCTGCGATGACGCAAGTGAAGGGATGCTGCCACCGAGGGTCCATGGTTCGAGCTGTATGCGCTGTCGTGGTAACCCGCTCTTGTAAATTTGGTACGAGTGAACTGGAGTGGTGGTGGTGGGTACAACGTCGGTCGTCGTTGTCTGTCCACTGTGAGTGATGGTGGTGGTGGTGGGTACAACGTCGGTCGTCGTTGTCTGTTCACTGCGAGTGATGATGGTGGTGGGTACAACGTCGGTCGTCGTTGTCTTTTCAGTGTGAGGGATGAAATCCGGTGGGTTTTCAGACGTAGTGGGTGTACTTGGTGTAGGTGTGGAGCTTGGTGTGGAGCTCGATGGGGCTTCTACACGGGGTGTGATGGTGACTGGACTCGATACGGGGTTGACTGGTGCTATCTGTAGACCGGTTTCACTGATGGCTGGTGTTCTCAGTTGGTTAAGTAACGTGCTGACATAGGCAAAGTCGTAAAACACACCTCCGTACAACACACTCAGCAGGGTTAGCACTATCACCAAAAAGCCCACTTGCGCTTTGCGCGTTTTGGGAGACGCTGTGTTCAGAGGCAGCTGCTGTTTGTCCATAGCACTGTGGTCGGACGTGGAATGAAGGATGACGGCAGTGGTGTCTGGCTTTATAGTCGTTTCACCTGGTTGGCAGCGACCCAGGAATTGAAGGAACTGGGTCAGCCTTGCCATTTGACGAAATGAAAAAGTTTGCCACGTCGACGTTCCGTTTTCAAAATCTGCTCCACCGTGTAGTAGTCTTGCTGTGTTTTTACGACAGGCTGTAATTCCGTCTCGTAAAACGTCCCTAGCAACGGTTCCCCTTGAAGATCTTCTAGTTCATAGACTCGCTGCTGTCGGGATAGGCTCTGTTTAATCAGGAAGTGCTCATCGCTCCAGTTGGGCAAGTAATTTTCTCGAACTTGCCCTTGACTTTACTGATCCGTACAGGGTCCCCGACCTTGAACACCGCCTTCGGCGATCGCTGCGATTGCCTGGGGTACAAGACACGCCGGACTTGGGCTTCATTGCGTTGGGTCACGGTAATGGGGGCTCTCTCTATACTCCGGTGATAGGCTCGATTGTAACCCCTCACAAGTTTCGGGAGAACATCGATGTACCGCCTTGTATTCTTATAGGTGAAATATTTATACATGCGGCCTTTGAATGTCCTGTTGAACCTTTCCAGCACGGAAGCCTTGGTCTCGTTGTACGTATGGAAGAAAAACACCTTCTGGGCTTTCAGAAACTGTTGGAACGGTCTGTTGAGGAATTCCGTGCCTTCGTTGGTTTGCAATTACAAAGGTTCGCGCCCGGTCTTGAAGATGTCTTTGAACGCCGCTATGAGATTCGCCCCCGTTTTCGTCCGGATGGGTACCACCCACGCATACTTCGGATAGGATATCGATGCACGTCAAGATATACCGATTCCCATCGTTGTGTTTGGCAAAGGCGCTCATATCGACCAAATCCGCTTGCCACTGGGCATCTATTCCTCCCACGATGACCCGGTTCCGTAGAAAATGGCGACGGAGGACAGATCGGTGTAAGGTATAGGTGTCTTGTTTTCTCAACCAATCTCGGACTTGGGCACGTTGTATCCCCTGGGGTTTGGCCGCTCGATAGAGAGCCGTCAATGCACTATAGGCCGCCGGGCTGTCGGGACTGTAGCATAAGTTATCCAACACCTTCTCACAGCTCTTCATGGTGACAAATGATGATGGAGCCTGGCTCTATCGTTTATTTATAACGGGTATATCTTGGGCCGGAGTTTCTTTCTGAATTTCTTCGTTGGCTTCCACAGTGTCCATGGTAAATGACCAGTCTAACTCGTCTGATGACCGCTTGATAAGCACTTGATCCACATCTACCACGGCATCTTCCAATGCAGACCATAGATCAGGGTGAAGGGTAAAATGCACTGTACCCCCATCTAGCCGAGCCAATTGAGCAAAGAAAGGGCCGCGTCGGATGTACACATCGTGACACAAGTGGATGAGGTCGCCGTCCAGTTCACCAGACAACACCCGTTTGAATTGGGTCCAGCCCTCCCGGGACAGACGAATGTGGGCCGGGCACGGTTGTGTAGGGTCCGCATCACAGATGTCTCCCACCTCCTCCATGATATCGACCTTATCCGCACACACGTGCAGGAAAACCTCGGGCGTCAAACTGAGATACGCCCGTATTATATGCTTCGTCATGGTCAGTACGTGAATGGTACCAGATTTGACTGTCTCTCGTATTTATAGGGAGTACCCCGTGAGATCAAAGGATCGGGTGGTCAAAGTCTAGCCGGGTAATCAATGGCATCGTCGTCTGATTCATGGCTAGACATGTGTTCATTGGGTTCTGCCGCCGCTTCTCTCAGGGCGAGCCCACTCCAACTCGTCTGATGACCGCTCGTCCGGTGTAAACAGCTGGTCCACGATATGCACCACTTTCTCGAAGGCTGTCCACAGATCGGGGTGTAGGGTGAAGCCTCGCGTAGGGTCTTGGTAGCGGCCCAGGCGTGGGAAGAAGGGTCCACGATGTACGTAGATGGTATTGTCTATGTGGATGAGGTGTCCGTCGAGCTCGCCGCTCAACACCCGTTTAAATTTGGTCCAGCCGTCACGGTGTAGCGTAACCGTATTCGATACGGTCTCACGAGGGTGACTTTATCTTCATAGAAGGATGGCTCGTAGAACTGGTGACATGGTTGACCCAATGACGATCGGTGAATGACGCACACTGTGTCTGACCCTCGTATTTATAGTCAGGTGCCACTGTCAATGCCACAGCGCCAGGGTCAATAGGGCACAGACCATGACTAGGCCAACCAGCCGTCGCTGATTCCGGCGCGAGCGCTCGTGGTCCATAGCCCGAGCATCAAGGATGGCTGTCATAGTCCAGTAGTGGTGAGTGATGGCACACCTCTCCATCGAGTGCACTCTGTCGAGGACCACTTCTGTGAACTCGTTCAGGATCTGGCGTCGCCCCTCGTTGTCGTCGCCATCTGAAAACATGGACCGAACCACTGCTCGGTAACCCGTGAGTGAATTAACCACGGTCGAATGCTGTAAAATGCGAGTCGCATAGGGGCGGGTGTCCGTCATGGCTCTGAAACCGTAGGAATGGAGGTGTGGGATCCAGAAAGACGTGTTTTATAGACCATGTCACACATGCGCGCCTAGACGTAGCTCTACGGGTGTAGTCCGTGATACGTACTATTCTGATGGGTTAGTCCAAAAAAGAGAGCAACAACAACAACAAAGATTACAGCGCCGGAGGCGCTCCTGGATCCCCTGGAAAATCTTCTCCACGTCTCATGATATAGCTCCGGTGAGGCAGGCTCAGGCTGTTGAGGCACAGACAAGTAGCTGCTCTCATCAGATAGGCTCAGGCTGGTGAGGCAGGCTGGTCAGGTAGCTCCGATCGGTAGGGCAATGAATGCAACAATGTCCCAAACATTTCCACTTGTATATACCTACATAGAAGTACCCGGATGTAGGCGGGGACGTAGGCGAAAGCATCCTAGTACCCGGATGTAGGCGCAGACGTGAGCGAAATTCTAGTACCCGTCCATTGGTTCACTCATTGGCTCTTTTTCTCGACCGCTGATTGGTCCAAATGGAACTGCCCATCCTTCCCAGGTTAATTTACAATCCCCTTTTTGGGTTCAAGCTCTGTATATCGATGCCGCAACATTGTTGCCGAACTTTGCCGAAAGGGAGACCTTGGACCTGGATGTGACCTTTTGACCCGATATTCACCCGCGCACTTCCGGTGATGCCGCGCATTTCCGGTTCACCCGCGCGCGCGCGCGCGCGCTGCGGGCGGGGCGGGCCGGGCTGGGCCGCCCGGGAAAAACCCCACAGACAGGTCAGTACATGCATTCCTATCATGTTCCCAGGTCACACCCCATTCACACAGACCCTCATGCATACCCGGATGCAGGCGCAGACGTCAGCGAAATTCTGGCGAGAAAACCCCCACAGAGAGGTCAGTACATGCCCTATCTTGTTCCCAGGTCACGCCCCATTCACCCAAACCGGAAGTGACGTCATACCCCTAATTTTACATGCACCTATCCATGACTGGATGCCCCTTCACGAATGCTTCACTTTGATACCTCACTCGACTCCATAAGACCATTCGTGGCCCACCTAGACCGCAAAAACGTCTATTTCCACACCCGTTTCCCACAATTTCTTGTCTGCACATGCGCAGAATGTGGACAACGGCCAAGACACTACTCCCGGCGGTTGCTCCCTCACATAGGCTTCACATGGATACCTCACTCGACTCCATCGGCCCATTAGTGGCTCGCCTAGGCCCCAGAACGTCTATTTTCATACACTTTCTCTACTGCGCATGCGCAGAATGACGTCAGTTTCACGTCACACCCAGCCCGTTGGAGACTTCCTCGCGTATGCTTTACATTGATACCTCATTCGATCGCATCGGCCCACTAGTGGCCCACCTAAACCCCAACACGTCTATTTCTATACTACGGCCAGACTGCGCATGCGTAGACTATTGACAACGAACGACACACTAGCCCAGACGGATGCTCCCTCACGACAGCTTCAAAATAAGACCTCACACGACACCATAGGATCATTAGGGGCTCGCCTAAACCCTAAAACGTCTATTTCCACACCCTTTTCTCAGAATTCCCTGTCTGCGCATGCGCAGAATGTGGACAACGGCCGAGACACCAGTCCAATCGGATGCCCCCTCACCTAGGCTTCACAGTGATACCTCACTCAACTCCATCGACTCATTAGTGGCTCACCTAGATCCCAAAACGTCTATTTTCGTACACTTTGTCTATTGCGCATGCGCAGAATGGCGATATTCCGACCCCACATCCACCCAGTGGGATGACCCCTCACAAAGGCTTCACATTCATACCTCACTCGACCCCATCGGTCCATTAGTGGCCGCCCTAGATCCCAACATGTCTATTTCCATAACCTTGGACTACCGCGCGTGCGCAGAATGACGATATTTCAACCCCATACCCAGTCCATCAGATGCGCCTTCACGAATGCTTCACATTGATACCTCATATGACTCCATCGACCCACTAGTGGCCCACCTAGACCCCAAAACGTCTATTTCCATACACTTTGGCCACCGCGCATGCGCAGAATGACGATATTTCAACCCCACACCCAGCCCATCAGATGTCCCTTCACGAATGCTTCACTTTGATACCTCACTCGACCCCATCGGACGATGCAGCGTTTTTGAAGTCTGGGGACAACTTTTTCTCCGCGGAGGCAGACCGCATCACCACCAGACCGCATCACCGCGGAGGAATACACACGTCCGATTCACCCAGACCGAAAGTGACGTCATACATGACGTCACACTTGCGCAGAACACCGCCACAAAATCTCATACCTTGAGCTGGAGTTACCTCCCCCTAGATTGGAACTCTTCTGTGTTATTTTGAGGGTTCCCGATTTGCCATTTCTAGCCATTTAACATAGGCAAATAACCTGCGCCACTTTCGTGTGCCCGAAAAATGCGGTCCTTCCCGCCCTTTCACTACTACTATGGTAGTTTAGATGCCAAGTCAGTTCTGTTCGCGTGCTTGTCTCCATGGCGATTCAAGTATACTTATTCAATTCCCGTTATCGATTTTCTTCGTGCAAACACAAAATATATATCATGCTTTATTACTGTGTGGGACTCGCCCTCTGGCTCGTGTGCGTCAGTCCACAGCCCCGGACGGATTCACTCCACATTTAGCGCACATATTTCATATCATTGTGGGCGCACTGCACGACGAATGATTCTGGAAACCAAATCAATTAGAGGATCTGGCAAATTCTTCCTGTATATTTTCTATGTCAAAATATGCGAAATATGCCTATCTGTTCGTCGCTATAAAGCTGAAATATTTCTGAATGCGACGTTAGTAGTAGGTAGACGGCATATTCGGTCCTATTTTGCCGAGGGAGATAACTCTTGGGGAGATGACGGGGAGTTCCGCCATGGGCGCCACCAGCTCAAGAGACCAAAAACTACCTCCAGCACAGAAGAGTTCCAATCTAGGGGGAGGTAACTCCGAGTCGCTATAGTTCCGGCAAAGGGCCCCTGGGCATGTATTCTTCCGCGGTGATGCGGAACACGGACTTTACCCCTAAAATAGGGGAAAACAATTATCAACCCTAGCCAAGAGGGCTAATATCGGTCCCCGGGCTTATTGGGACCTGCCTATCAAGTCAATGGGGTGGGTGCATGTAAAATTAGGATTTTTTCCCGAAAATATAAAAAGCGGAATACGGACTTTACCCCTAAAATAGAGGAAAACACCTATCAACCCTAGCCAAAAGGGCTAATATCGGTCCCCGGGCTTATCGGGGCCTGCCTATCAAGTCAATGGGGTGGGTGCATGTAAAATTAGGATTTTTTCCTGAAACTATAAAAAGCGGAAAACGGACTTTACCCCTAAAATAGGGGAAAACACCTATCAACTCTAGCCAAAAGGGCTAATATCGATCCCCGGGCTTCACTAGGTCTGACCCTCATGGGTGCCTCTTTAGTGGAAAGTTGTCGCTCATACCGTGGTGATGGACTATGAATCAAACGTTGGTGCTGTCTTAACTGACTGGGTCGTTTGAAGAGTTGACCACAACCGTTACATTGTTCCGTCGCGCCCTCGTGGAATGAGCGTTCGTGGCGCAGTAAATGATCCTCCCGATTGAATGACCGTGCGCAGGTTGTACAAGTATACCGAGCATCGTTGTGGGTGGAGGCCTCGTGGCGTCGTAAATTATCTAGACGAGTAAACAGCTTCTGGCAAGTTGTGCAAGTAAACATCTTGGTGGTTGACAGAGTCTCTGATGAAACGGCCAGGCCGCTTCCCTTTTATAGCACGCTAGCTGGTAATCTATTTTTAGCACACTCAGTTCAACTATCCCCAAGTCGAGGGCCGAGCCGTGACATCTTCGGTAACCTCCGTGTCTCTTCGGGCACCTCCGTAATTACCCGGCTGTTCCCGTGTAAACCCGGATGGATCTCCGTGTCTCTTCGGTGAATTCCGTGACATCTTCGGTCACCTCCGTGTCTCTTCGGTCACCTCCGTAACTACCCGGCTGTTCCCGTGTAAACCCGGATGGATCTCCGTGTCTCTTCGGTGACCTCCGTGACATCTTCGGTCACCTCCGTGTCTCTTCGGTCACCTCCGTAACGTCAACGATCAACATGTAGACATATAGAGTATGTACGGCATGTTATGGTATTCATCAGTGCATGAGTGACGCATTCAGCCGATGGGGGTGGTCGGTCAGCTTGGTAACGAAAAACGTGGCATTGGTCACCCTCTCTACGACCCATTGTGTGTTGGGGTGTTGTTGTTGGGCCCATTTCAAGGGATCCAAGGTGTCCAGTTTCTCCAGCATCGCCTCTAGCGACGCCCGGTTAATGATGGTAAACGGTTGGTCAAATACCCGGATGTTACTGCTCGGGTAAAAATATCGGGCTTGGTCTGTGTCCTTATGCTGCAGCACATAACCAAACGCTAGATTCAACTTGAAGGCCGTAGTTTGATCGTTGAAGATGGCTTCCACGTAGCTGCGTAGACGGGCGAGGTCGGTCAGTCGGAAATTGTAGATATCTTGAATAGGGCGATGACGGCAGAAACAGTGCCGGATCATGGGCCAATTGCGCCGATAGATGTCACTCACTGGATGGTCTTCGTGTAACAGATCGCTGGGAACATTTATGGGTTCGTCCACGAAGTGTACTTTGCCCTCCACGTCGTACAAAATCTGGCCCAAGGTCTTGTCGTCGGAATTTGACTGTTGAATTAGGGCGACATCATCATCGGCCCTCGTGCGATGGGTGGGAGTTCCCCCTGTTTCGATATTGATGCCTACGGGCTCTTCTACCTGCAAACGTGGCTGCGGAACAGGGTGTCGTGTGCGTTGGTGTCGCAGCAACTGACTGGTCAGTTTGAAAAGCCGACCACATTCTTCGCATGGACGCTTGTGTACTTCATGGCGTGCACGTGTGTGGCGCTGTAAATGATCCGGGCGCTGAAACGACAGTGTACATATCGTACAGCTATACCGGGCGGTTCCTTCATGCTTGGTAGCCTCATGGCGGCGCAAGTCGTGCAGACGATTGAATGATGTCGAGCACGTAGTACAAGTGAACATCTTGGTTGTTGACAGAGTGTCTGATGAAACGGCCAGGCCGCTTCCCTTTTATAGCACGCTAGCTGGTATCATGTTCGGGCACCTCCGTGTCTCTTCGGTGATCTCCGTGACATCTTCGGTGACCTCCGTGTCTCTTCGGGCACCTCCGTGACATCTTCGGTGACCTCCGTGACATCTTCGGGCACCTCCGTGTCTCTTCGGCCACCTCCGTGTCTTTTCGGGAAGTGACCGAAGAGACTCGGAAGTGAACGACATTGTGGGAAAAACCCCACAGACAGGTCAGTACATGTGCTATCATGTTCACACTCCGTCACCGAAAAGACACGGACTGAAGATGGCGGACCTCGCCCGGTGGTGGTGGTGGTGGGAGCTCCTGTGTGGCAGAGCTCTTGGATCGGAGCTTTTGAAACTCAAAGCGTGTGGAGCTCAGAGCTCGGAAGTGACATTTGCATATGACCTCTGTGAGGTCACTTCTGCTTCCGTTCAGGTGACCGGAACTGACCTTTGACCCCGGCGCGCAATTTTTCCGGTATTGTTAGCGCGCGCCGGGGTCAAAGGTCAGTTCCGGTCACGTGAACGGAAGCGGAAGTGACCTCACAGAGGTCATATGCAAATGTCATTTCCGAGCTCTGAGCTCCACACGCTTTGAGCTCCAAAAGCTCCGATCCAAGAGCTCTGCCACACGGGAGCTCCCACCACCACCACC
>JAVTVY010050606.1:0-27370 GCA_036873755.1 Hanleya hanleyi | reverse complement strand
TAACGCTTAACATGGGCGAATGACTATATCTAGGTATATGCGTACTCGGCCCCGCGCATGCGCAGTCGGTCCATTTCACTCCTCTGCAATTTCCTACCCCAAGGGCTTTCGTTGGGTAACATCCCCAAGTCAATCGGTACAGAGGTTCTCTCTGTACTAGTCCAGATGTAGTGCACATGCGTACTCGTCTCCGCACATGCGCAGACGGACCTCCTATACAATTCCCTACCCCAAAGGCTTTCATTGGGTACCACTCCCATGTCTCTCGTCCCAGTAGTTCTCTGTGTTCTGGTCCAGACGTAGTTCGCATGCGAAGTCGACTCCGCGCATGCGCAGTCGGACCTCCTATACAATTCCCTGCCCCAAGGGCTTTCATTTGGTACCACCCCTAGGTCAATCGACCCAGTGGTTGTCCCTGTACTGGCCCAGACATGTTGCGCATGCATACTCGGCCCCGCGCATGCGCAGTAGGTTCATTCTACTTCTATGTCATTCCCTGCCCCAAGCGCTTTCATTGGGTACCACCCCCAGTTCAATCGACCCAGGGGTTCACCCTGTATGTATGTTTTAGGCCTAGTATTTTGTAATGAAATAAAGACTAAACCACATTTCTCAGCGACCATGTACAGCTTGTGTAGAATGACAAGTGCACTGGTCACTGGGTACAACTCTTTTAACTTGGACAGCATAGGCGTACTCATTGACCGAAAAACTCTGGGAAAACCCCACCAGACAGTGACAAGCCCAGGCCTGTTGATCCCATGCGCGCGGACCGCAGAGAGATTCAAAGGTCAAAGGTCAACCCCTAGTGACGTCACTCGACCCCTGTTCTCACGTTCTCATGCTGATCTCCGCGAACGTTTCACCTCCGCGTGCAAAGGTCATCGAGTGCTCATGGGACTGTATCTGCGGTGATCCTACTACTGACCTGGAAAAAAATGCCCCCTTTATCGTTTAACCTAGGAATTTGTGAGGTAGGACCGCTTTCTTTATCATGGAAAAAGGCTGTGCATATATACTGAGATGTCATTATATGGTTGGAGGACTCATATTTTTTGATAATTACCGGTAATCTTTTTCTCATAAAAACATACATTCAAATAACACAACAAAGAAAATCCCATTTTCTGGCGCCTTTTGCGGTCGTTTTGTTGCTTTATGTCACTTTGGCGTGTACGAATGTGACAGTTTCACAGTTTGTAACATGCGTTTCGTAATGAACAAAATAAATTGTCGATTAAAGCGAACGCCGTTTTATCCCGCAAATTTTCATTCCCATAGGAATTTTTTTCTTTTAGTTAATTCGCTTGATTGAATTTGTAAGTAACATACTTGAACAGCCGATGTAGCTTGTGTCAGGCTCACACTGTTCCTCCTTCTCAACCGCATAGCGGACATCAAGCGAAGCAGATGACGTGCACTGCATGAAAATTGGTAAAGCGTATTATACATTAACAAACCCTCGAAGATGTTCAGTTCCTTAACAAGAGCAAAGTATCAATAATCTTGACAAGTTTTCTCTGAGAGATAATAAAAGGAACATTTAGTTTAAAAATGTTACTCTGTCCTGAATGAAAGTCTGGAATTATATATATATATCACCATTTGGTTATTGCACTTGTCGAATTTTTCGCAATAACACATGCATATAGGCCTCATACCGGTATCTAGGTTGTACAGTATTCAGACTTATTTGACTCTAGATTGGACTAACACAAACGCGAACTAAACGCTGCATGAGATCAGTTTGCGTCTGCATATATGTTTACCAATGAATTCGGAGAGCATCTCTCTCTTCATCTGCCCACGGTTTTGTCAGTCTTGTAAAACCAGGCAGATAAAGTTACGCGATGACAACAAGAAATTAACTTATAAAATAAAATACAAGACAGGGTGACATCCTGTGTACCTGAAATCTCTGGTGGAAGAGGAAAACTGCAGGATATTTTGGCGCATCAATTACATCATTCAACTTTTAACACATATATATAAATGGGCCATATCATTTCCTCAGACCTCGGCAACCAGGCCACAGTTTGACGTCAAAACACTCGCCTCCCAGAGAATGCAGGCGCACAGGCTCCTGCGATACATTTATTGGGAAAAAACTTACAGTACCTGATGTTTATCTGATGTCTTACAGCAAGAATGGTGATTATTTCTTGGTTAGTGAATCCGCTGTAAAAATATTCTGTGATCAGCTCTGCACCTGATAAGCTTTGTTAAGGCGATAATAACTAATCTGTAATGGAATATACCTATGAGCAATTAAGAACTTCTACCTCTTTCACCCTGTCGATGTGTCGGAGAATAATCCTGTATGGTTTCAAGATAACACCGTGAAATAAAATGTTCATAAAATGAGTGAGTTCATTATAAGGAAGACTAAACGGGACAATACAGCAAGTTTGAAGGTTACATTTTAGTACAACTATCACTAGTAAAGAAGGGGACAGAGAACCAGACAATCTGAAAAGCATACGAGAGAGGGTGGCTCCTCCTGTGGCCAGTGACGTGTAGTCGCTCATTGTGACAGTGGATCTTTCAATGAACTTACAATATCGCGCGACAGATATGGTTTAAGAGTTTGAAACGGGCCAGTGACAAACCGGAATCGGATTTCATCGCCAACAGGCAGACTTTCACGACGAAAATATAATTTGAGCAAATAAAACAATTAATACGATATGCAAACTATACATATTTGATTATTGTGAGCTGAAATAGGCTAATAACGTTAACATAACACAATAATCTAATTTTGTAGTTCCAAGATTCAATACACATAGTCTGTTTGAGATGGTCCCTGGGCATAATTTTCGCACATGCGCAAATACTGAACCGGAAGGCGCGAACGCGCGAATGGTGCTCGTTCGCGTGTTCGCGCTATCTCGCAATCTCGACCCCGCGATCGCGCGACACGCGAACGCGCGAACGGTACCGTTCGCGCATTCGCGGGGTCGCGATTGCGAGATAGCGCGAACACGCGAACGAGCACCATTCGCGCGCGAACGAGCACCATTCGCGTCTTCTCGTGTTCGCGCAATCGCGCCTTCAAAGAGGGCGCGATCGCGCGACACGCGAACGCGCGAATGGCGCTCGTTCGCGTGTCGCGCGATCTCGCCCTTTTTAAGGGCGCGATCGCGCGACACGCTAACGGTACCATTCGCGCGCGAACGAGCACCAGTCGCGCGCGAACGGTGCTCGTTCGCGTGTTCGCGCATTCTCGTAATCGCGACCCCGCGAACGCGCGATCATGGCAGTATTGAGCCACTCGCGCCCCTACAATTTTTGCAAATTTACAGGTCGCGAGGGCGCGAATGCGATGGCAGCTATCAGCCACCATACAAGACCAAACTTGCTGCGTTTATCCGTCACGTTTTGAGTGGCGAGTTTTTACAGGTTAAGGATAGCTAGCCCGTTAGAGGGTCACAATTGGTCATATTTTTTTTTATTTCTTCATTCAAATAATCACTATTTCGTCGAATTTTCGGCGAATTTCTAAATGTCGTCACGCGACGTAAGCTTGACGAAAATAGAATACCATAGAATAAACTGTAAAAAAATAATTATATTGTGTTGAACACAACATGTACATGAATGCAAATATCTTTCCTCATTAATGAGATAGTTATGCATGACATTCTATTATTGGTCCACAATGAATCAGTAAATGCTACCACATGCGTTTTTGTTGAACAAGAACACATGTAAAGTACAGCTAGCTGTTAACTTATATCACAGATCATACATTCGTCGCATGGTTTATTACAACATAACTCTGAAAATGTATTCTGTTTTGGACCACATCTGAACACAAGATCACATATAGTCTGAAACAAGCAAAACATCTCAAATATTTGGGGCATGATATTAGCTGCTCGAACAGCCATCAATAGCACAACAGGTACTCGTCATCTGAAATCTTAAACGGATATATACAACCATTATTTATATAAATATATTAAAACTGCAAAATCAATATATAGAAATTGATTCCATATAACACGAATTTATCAGCTAGTCCTGAATTATTAAGGATCATTTTTGAATATTTATATCATATAAAACAAATTCTATTTAAAGTACAGTTAAAGTACTTTGTTATCATTGTCATTGTTATTAGTTGTCTTAATCGTCGGTGATATTAGCCTTTGGCTAGCGTTCTTTGTATTTCAAAACTGACGTTAAATAAATATCTTATCTTATCTTATCTTACAGAGTTGATAAAGAATCGCTAATGAACCTGGATATTTTGCAGATTTTTTTTTTTTTCACATTTATATATGTAATTTATCAGTAGCTAAAAAACGATGAAATATATTCAGTTGATGCACTTAACCCACCAGCCAACTTTAAAAAAATGAGAGCTGATACTCCATGACTTTGTATTTTATCATATTTTGGGTCATTCTGAGCCTATTTGCATAACCCCTGAGCAGAAGACCATGGCTAAATTCACAATGGCGGCCCTATGGGTTACCAGAAATGTAATGTTGTCATTTTTCTTCAAAACTCCTGATTTTCTGCCTGGAAAAATGGGCGAAAACTATTTTATTTCACATTAGATTATTATTTACTAAT
Organism: Hanleya hanleyi; assembly: GCA_036873755.1. NCBI lineage: Eukaryota > Metazoa > Mollusca > Polyplacophora > Lepidopleurida > Hanleyidae > Hanleya > Hanleya hanleyi. The sequence goes on along the minus strand of JAVTVY010050606.1, from coordinate 22,786 downwards.
TTATCATGCAGTTTTGGGGAAGAAAACACATAAAAACTAAAATCGAAAATCGACCAAGAACTGCCCCTTTTTGAAAATGGCGTGACTACGACGTCACCAAAGCAACCATCTTGGATTTTTTTACATTTTCTGGTAGAGCTTGACCCAAGGGTATGGTGTGTTAAGTTTCAGCTCCATAGCTCAAGGAGTAAATATGTAGGGGCATATTTGCACATCCCCGAGCAGAGGATCACCGGTAAGTTCAAAACGATGGCCGCCAAGCGGGGGTTCCAGAAAAGTGATGTTTTCGGAATTTTCTTCAAAATCATGCATTTGTGCGAAAAAAAAGTGCCCCCTTCCCCTCCTCGCCCGGTCTGGACAGGTCTCAAATCGCCCACGTCAGATATGGTTAAATTAAACATATGCACCAAATTAAAGTGATCATAAACCTTCAAGTAAAGTTTCCATCAAATGAAAGACCATTGCAAACGGTATGGAAAAATATTTATTGTAATTTTTTACGATTTTTTTTACACAGAGTAAACTGCAAATAAAGCATGGTATTCTATGGTGGTCTGTTGCAATCATATCTAGGTCCAGTGACGTCACACTGCCTTAATACATATATTTCGAACTTTGTATGCACTTTCCAATACTTGATTCAAGCTTAAGGTATGTATAATTTGAGTTTCAACACAGACTCACTGTTCCAATGTGCATGCTTCACCAAAATCTAGGAGATGGTAACTCATAAGTGTCAATTCAATTTGAATCTTGCATTTAATTTCCCCGATTTTGGTGAAACATGCACATTGGAACGGTGAGTCTGTGTTGAAACTCAAAGTATACATACCTTAAGCTTGAATCAAGCATTGGAAAGTGCATACACAGTTTGAAATATGTGTATTAAGGCAGTGTGACGTCACTGGACCTAGATATGATTGCAACAGACCACCATAGAATACCATGCTTTATTTGCAGTTTACTCTGTGTAATAAAATCGTAAAAAATTACAATAAATATTTTCCGACACTGTTCGCAATGGTCTTTCATTTGATGAAAACTTTACTTGAGGGTTTATGATCACTTTAAACATATATGCACCTAAAACATCATTCAAACCGCCTTATTCTGCTATGACATATGGCCACGGTTTAATGTCAATCATTTCTGACTCCAACGAATAACATTATAAAATTTCACAAACTGTCATAATATTAAAATTATAACAAGAAATATAGTACACGTATTGGTGAATTAATTTACACGTCCAATCTGTTCACTGACAGAGAAAGCTAACTTCATAGCTACTCGCCTCCCCAGTACACTGTAAACTGATGTGTTCAATTTCAGAACACTTATTGAACGCCTAAATTATAACACTTATTGAACGCGTAATTGTGTTCAAATTGTTAACTTCCATGTTCAAATTTGAACTTCAGCATTCAAACTATTAACGCAGGTATTCAAATGCAGATCATTATTTTAACACACGCATTCAAAGTTTGAACAATAGCATTCTAAATTCTAACATAAGTGTTCACAACTTAACACGCGTATGCAATCTTGAACACTCACAAACACGTCAGCGTCCGTTTTATTTTCAGTGTAGCTAGGAGAATACAGTGTCCTTGTCCGTATATTTTATACGGCTATAGCAGCTATATGCCGCTAGCCTATTCTCTCCAATGCCGACCATGCATATCATACACTGAGAAAATAATTGTGTTGTTTCAGCATATTTTTGTGCTAAAATGGCTTCAACACAAAATGTTTTGTGTTGAAATCAACCTGGTTTTGTGTTAAACTCCATATATCAACACAAAGTCCTGTTGAGTTCAAAACAAATTGGTGTTGATTCTAACACAATTTGTGTTATTTTCAACACAATTCTGGTGCTGAAATGGCTTCAAGACAATTTTTTCGCAGTATACGATTATCACGCACTTACTTTCAGCGTTGCGCCCTTCCGGCCATGATTTTTGTTGAGAGAATGGCGCAAAGAATATAAATCAACTTAAATTAACTCCGAAATCGTCATCTTTCAGCGACAATTCCAATTATATAAACCGCCGACCGTTACATGGTGGATAATCAAGTTGGAGAGCTATGCAAGAGGTTGGAAAAACTGACGACGTCTGGCGACTAAAAAGCAACCATATGACTCTACGGGAAAGTAGCCCTTGGCACCTAACATTCAGACCCGAGAATACGGAGAATTCTCGGACGTAAACTTAGTATTTCAGCCGCGCTTTTGTTGCAGCTGTTCATGTACTAAATTGTATACTAAAGCTTTTACATGTACTAAAACCAGTACTAAAGCACATGTGTAGCCCAGTTATGTATTGAAGGACGCATCGACACTGATCAGCGATACGGATCTGATATTTTTGGAATGTCATCATGTCTTGCCGGTGTGATGTATAAGAATGTCCTGATGATGAGTGTCGCTTTTCATATCCTTTTCTATTGCAACTAAGTGTCCTACCTGGGTTATAAGATAGGAGATGGACACGCTTAGCAACCGTACATTCTTAGCCTTCACACCGGCATCATTCAAAACTGTTGACCGTTTCTCTCTTGTAGGAAAATAACTTCTTTTGCTCGAGCTCTATATCTAACATTTTTTAATTAAGAAATAATGATTTCATAGGTTGCTGAAATGGTTATTGTGCTCAATGGTTATTTTACGCACGGTTAGTATAAGAAAGTTTGTATTTTAGAGTAAGGGCGACGCCGTGCGTAAAACAACCATTAAGCACGCCTGTGAAAACATTATTTCTATTCCATTGAACTATTCAAATTGATTATCAATAAAGCTTATAATGAAAGTTTGGTACACTTTGACATCCTTTCTTTCCTTCATTGGAAAAAATACTGATCCACTGATATTGGCATGATGCTCCCGTCTCGGTTGTCATCGTGTCAATATCAGTGGATGAGTGTACGTGGTCTTTCAAATGGGGAGTGATTCTGTGAGCTGAGTCAGGCATTGTGGAACATACGTGGATATAGGTCGATTTGTGTCGCTTTGTTAATCAGTTTCACGATAGATACAATCTTGAGAAAGAAATTCCATCTTGTGATTTATTTATTTGTCTTATTCGATTGTGACTTGTATGAAAGCAGACGTCCATTTTCTCATCGGACTTGTGAAATAGAATCTCCGAAATGGACGCCTGCACTTGACACACTAACTCAGAAACTCTGGCTGTGATAGGTAAATATAGGGTAAGGGGGCGTGGCATTCCTATCACAGATCTGATCGAGGGTAGGTTAAAATAACGAAACGAGAGAGAAAAAATATGCCAATTTGATACAGTTTGACCGACCTGAGCTTCTTTGTCCATGTACCATCTATCATGACTGTTTTGATTCTGGCAAAATGTAATCAAATGTGTGAGAAAAACCTCGATTGATTTTAACGTTTTCGCGCCTTTCTGACATCTTGTAAGGATATGACCTTCGCTATTTTCATCTCGTGACCTTGCTGATCACGTGAATAAACACACGTCGCTTATTGGTTTAAAACCGTCTTGGATCTATTTCTTGATGACGTGATCCAAACGGTCAACCCCATTCTGCGCATGTTCCTGTAAACTGTGGAGAAAGAAACACAACGGTTTTGTTGACAAAATCCGTGTTTGATGGTAGATTTCGTCGAATTAAAGGAGTCATTAGGTGGTTGTCATAGTGCTGGAGATGCCAAATCATATTATTTATTCGATAAAATGCTTTTTGTGCCTCTATCTCAATTCCCCACTCCGTGTGCAGTTAAAGATCTCGAGCGACTGACGCCTTATTTAGTTATATCCATTTCAGGCTCTATCAGTCATTCAGGCTAAGGAATCAGATTCAGCAACAAAAAAAAAAAAAAAAAAATAGACTCCTTAGCCGATGTTTTCGGGCTAGTAGTAGTGTCTACGGATTTACAGTCTTATTGACCTCTTTGCACTTCAATGACCTCAAAAATTTGCATATTGGAGAGAAAATCTACCTCCCAACACAGAAGAGTTCCAATTGTTACCTTTCTAGGGGGCGGTAACCCCAGGTCACTATAGTTCCGGCAAAGGGGCCCTGGGGATGTATTCTTCCGCGGTGATGCGGTCTGGCGGTGATGCGGTCGCGGAAAAAAGCTTCTGCGGAGAAAAAGTAGTCCCCAGACTTCAAATACGCTGCATGGTCCAATTGCGTCGAGTGAGGTATCAAAGCGAAGTATTCGTAAAGGGGCATCTGATGGGCTGGGTGTGGGGTTGAAATAGCGTCATTCTGCGCATGCGCGATGGACCAAGGATATGGAAATAGACGTTTTGGGGTCTAGGGCACCCCCTAATGGTCCGATGGAGTTGAGTGAGGTATCAATGTGAAGCATTCGTGAGGGGGCATCCGATGCTGTGGGTGTGGGGTTGGAATATCGTCATTCTGCGCATGCGCGGTAGACCAAGTGTATGGAAATAGACGTTTTTGGGATCTAGGGGAGCCACTATTGGTCCGATTGGGTCGAGTGAGGTATCATTGTAAAACCTATGTGAGGGGGCATCCGATGGGCTGGGTGTGGGGTTGAAAAATCGGCATTCTGCGCATGCGCAGTAGACCAAGGGTATGGAAATAGACGTTTTCGGGTCTTTGTGGGCCTCTAGTGGTCCTATGGAGTCGTATGAGGTATCAATGTGGAGCACACATGAGGGGGCATCCGCCTGGGCTAGTGTCTCGGCCGTTGTCACCATTCTGCGCATGCGCAGACAGGGAATTGTGGGAAAAGGGTATGGAAATAGACGTTTTAGGATCTAGGGGAGCCCCTAATGGGCCGATGGAGTCGTATGAGGTATCAATGTGAAGCCTATGCGAGGGGGCATCTGACTAGACTAGTGGCTCGGGCGTTGTCACCATTCTGCGCATGCGCAGACAGGGAATTGTGTGAAAAGGGTATGGAAATAGACGTTTTGGGGTCGACATGGGCCACTATGGGTCCTATGGAGTCGTATGAGGTATCCATGTGAAGCATTCGTGAAGGCGCATCCGACGGGATGGGTGACACGTGGAACTGACGTCATTCTGCGCATGCGCAGTAGACCAAGATTATGAAAATAGACGTTTGGGATCTAGGGGAGCCCCTAGTGGACCGATTGGGTCGAGTGAGGTATCCATGTGAAGCCTATGTGAGGGAGCATCCGACTGCACTAGCGTCTGGTCCGTATTTGACATTCTGCGCATGCGCAGCGAGGGAATTGTGGGAAAAGGGTATGGAAATAGACGTTTTCGGGTCTAGGTGGGCTACTATGGGTCCGATGGAGTCGTATGAGGTCTTATTTTGAAGCTCTCGTGAAGGGGCATCCGCCTGGACTAGTGTGTCGGCCGTGTTCCACATTCTGCGCATGCGCAGACAGGAAATTCTGGGAAAAGGGTATGGAAATAGACGTGTTCGGGTCTAGGTGGGCCACTATGAGTCCGATGGCGTCGTATGAGGTCTTATTTTGAAGCTCTCGTGAAGGAGCACCCGTCTGGACGCCTGGTTCAAGTGTTCAAGAGTCTGCGCATGCGCAATCTGGTCGTAGTATAGAAATATACATATGGGCGTATGTTTGGTGTACTCAACCCCATATGGGTCCATGGTTGAGGTTTGGTGGTGCGGGTTCTGCGCAAGTGGGTGTGACGTCACTTCCGGTTTCACTAAAACTACCTCCGAGCACAGAAGAATTCCAAGTTTTCCTTAGACATTATGCATGTACTTTCAACATCCGGGTTTCCCACCGCCTGTATGGAATGCATGTATCCCGTAGAGCTACGTATAGGCGCGCATGTGTGACAGGGTCTATAAAACACACTGCTCTGGATCCCACACCTCCATTCCTACGGTTGCAGAGCCATGACGGACACCTATCCCTATGCGGCTCGCGTTTTACAGCATGCAACCGTGGTTAATTCACTCACGGGTTACCGAGCAGTGGTTCGATCCATGTTAGCAGATGGCGACGACAACGAGGGGCGATGCCAGATTCTAAAAGAGTTCACAGAAGCGGTCCTCAACAGAGTGGACTCGATGGAGGGGTGTGCTATCACCCACCACTACTAGACAATGACAGCCATCCTTGATGCCCGGGCGTTGGCCTCGTCTTGGTTTTTACCCTATTCACCCTAACGCTGTGGTAGTGACAGTGGGACTTCACCATAAATACGAGAGACAGTCAGCGTGTGCGTCATTCGGCATTTCGTCAACCATGTCACCAGTCCTACGAGCCGTTCTTCCCCTCACCCCTGAGGTGGGGTTACACGTCTATGAGGATAAAGTCACCATCGTGGGAGACCGTCAAGTTTGCTGGTCGGACCCTGAGACCGTATCGACTACCGTTACCCTACACCGTGATGGCTGGACCAAATTTAAACGGGTGTTGAGCGGTGAGCTCGACGGAGACCTCATCCACATCGAGAACGCCAACTACGTACACCGTGGACCCTTCTTTGTCCGTGTGGGGCGTTACCACAATCCCACGCAAAGCTTCACCCTAGACCCCGATCTTTGGACGGCCTTGGAGAAAGTGGTGCCTATTGCAGACCGGCTGTTTACACCGGACGAGCGGTCAGCTGTTCAGTTGGGATGGTCTCGTGCTATTGAGGACGCGCTGGCTGAACCCAATGAACAAATTTCTAGCAATGAACCAGACGACGATGCCATTGATTATCCGGCTAGACTCAGTCAACCTAGGATATATACAACGGTGGTAGAACCCGAACATCAGACTTCGTTATAAATAAACCATACTCACCGGGTCCATTATCATTTTGTCACCATGAAGCGCTGGGAGAAGGTGTTGGATAACTTATACTACAGTCCCGACAGTCCGGCGGCCTATAGTGCATTGTCGGCTCTCTATCGAGCGGCCAAGCCCCAGGGGATACAACGGGCACAAGTTCGAGATTGGTTAAAAAACAAGACACCTATACCTTACATCGAGCTGCCCGCCGCCATTTTCTACGGAACCGGGTCATCGTGGGAGGACTAGATGCCCAATGGCAAGCAGATTTGGTCGATATGAGCGCCTTTGCCAAAGACAACGATGGGAATCGGTATATCTTGACGTGCATCGATAACCTGTCAAAGTATGCGTGGGTGGTACCCATCCGGACGAAAACGGGGGCGAATCTCATAGCGGCGTTCAAGGACATCTTCAAGACCGGGCGCAAACCCTTGTATTTGCAAACCGACGAAGGCATGGAATTCCTCAACAGACCGTTCCAAGCCTTTCTCAAGAAACAGAAGGTCTTCTTCTTTCACACATACAACGAGACCAAGGCTTCCGTTGTGGAAAGGTTCAACAGGACATTCAAAGGCCGCATGTATAAATATTTCACCTATAAGAATACAAGGCGGTACATCGATGTTCTCTCGAAACTTGTCAGTGGTTACAATCGAGCCTATCACCGAAGTATACAGAGAGCCCCCATTACCGTGACCCAACGCAATGAAGCCCAAGTCCGGCGTGTCTTGTACCCCATACAATCGCAGCGAATGCCGAAGAAGGAGTTCAAGGTCGGGGACCCTGTACGGATCAGTAAAGTCAAGGGCAAGTTCGAGAAAAGTTACTTGCCCAACTGGAGCGATGAGCACTTCCTGATTAAACGGCGCCTACCCCGACAGCGGCGAGTCTATGAACTGGAAGATCTTCAAGGGGAACCGTTGCTAGGGACGTTTTACGAGCTGGAATTACAACCTGTCGTAAAAACAAAGCAAGACTACTGCACGGTGGAACGCATCCTAAAAACCGAACGTCGACGTGGCATCCCATTTTATTTCGTCAAATGGCAAGGCTGGCCCAGTTCCTTCAATTCATGGGTCGCGGCCAACCAGGTGAAACGACTATAAAACCAGACACCACCGCCATCATCTTTCATTCCACGTTCGACCATGAACACAGTGCAACCGTCTCTGAACACAGCGTCGCCCAAAAGGCGCAAAGCACAAGTGGGCTTTGTAGTGATATTGCTAATCCTGCTGAGTGTGTTGTACGGAGGTGTGTTTTACGACGTAGCCTATCTCAGCACTCTACTCATCCCACCAAAGACACAACCACCAGCCACCAGTCAAAACAGTCTACAGATAGCACCAGACAATCCCGTCACCGAAACGAGCCCAGTCATCACCACCACATCACGTGAACAGGCTACAGCGAGTATAGAGTCAACACCTACACCAAGTGCACCCACTACGTCTGAAAATCCCCCGGATTTCATCACTCACAGTGAACGCCCATCGACAACGGTACCGGAGCTCGACGCACCAACGACCCCAGTTCACTCGTACCAGATTTACAAGAGTGGGTTACCACAACAGCGGATACACCTCCAACCATGGATCCCCGGTGGCAACATCCCTTCACCTGCGTCATCGCAGGACCGACGGGTTCCGGCAAAACACACTTTGTCAGGAAGCTCCTCGAACACACAGACAGCATGAGTACTCCCCCCATTGCCCGAGTCGTGTGGTGTTACGGAGAATGGCAGGCGGCATACGCAGCAATGCCCCACATCACGTTCGTGGAAGGGCTACCCAACCTGGCCGATTTGGAACCGGACACCTTGGTGGTTCTGGATGATCTCATGGCGGAGACGGATGCGCGGATCACCCAACTCTTTACCAAAGGCAGCCATCATCGACGTCTCAGCATCATCTACATTGTGCAGAATCTGTTCAGTAAAAAAACAAAGAACATCGGAACATCAGCTTAAATGCTCACTACCTGGTGGTCTTCAAAAACCCGAGAGATACCACTCAAGTACTGCACCTGACGAGACAGATGTACCCTGGACGCACTGAGTTTGCGTTGGAAGCCTTTAAAGATGCGACAACCCCTCAGCACGGGTATATGCTCTTCGACCTGGAGCAAGCCACCCCCGACCACCTTCGACTACGGACCGGTATCTTTCCCGGAGAGACCCACCACGTGTACATGCAAAAATAATGTAAACACACCCACAGTGGTTCCCCCCAGCTGGGGTGTGTGTTTGATGTTGGGGATAATAAAAGAATTAATACCACAGCATGGCTGACTTTTGTCTCTGTTCAATATTCACGAGGTAGGTAGATAAAAAGGGCAGGGTTGTGGGTTCCAGCATTAGTTGTACATGATGTCTGCTCGAGTACGGAAGCATGCTCCGACGCTCCGTGTATTGAAGACGGTCCCACCCGAGTTGGTTCGAACCATTGTACGCGGCGCAGACTCTGCTCTCGTGTGCTGTCTGTGTGAGATTGGACTCAATATCTTAAAAGGCAACGTACCACTGACTCCGGCTCAGAAGGCGAAGTTGGCCAAGCATAAGACAGGTCTGCGAACCTTAGTCCAGAAGCGAGTCTCTCAAACACAAAAGAAAAAGGTGTTACAGCAAGGCGGCTTTCTCGGAGCCATTTTAGCACCGTTGGCGGCTTCCGTGTTGGGTCCAGTATTGGGTGGACTGTTCGGCCGACAATGAACCACACGAAAAAAATGGTCCTCGTCGAACCTCGGCTCCTTCAAAACCTCCAATCACCGTACCCCGTACCCTCTACAGTGAAGACGATAAACACACTCGATGAAGAGATGCAACAGATCTTACAACGACCGGGCTTAAGCGACAGTGAGAAAGAACAACAGTACAATGAAACGCTTCAGCGGTACATGACGTTCATGGACCAATACAAAACCTTCTCTACCCCAGCAGCAGCACCACCACCACCGCCAACCTCAGCACCGCCCCAACAGCCGCCACTACCAGGGGTACCACCCACAGCCCCACAGTGGGTCGAAGACGAAGTCCTGAAGAGTTTACCTGCATCGTTCAAGAAACAAGCTGGCCTGGTATTACAACGGATGAAACAGAATCCTAACATGACTTGGAATGATAAAGGTGAACTCCTGGTACAGAATCAGGTGGTCCCCGGTACCCACATGACGGATTTAGTGAATGACCTGATGCGTCAACGCAGGTCGCACACGAATCCTCGAGGATGGGAGGTCTTCGCTCAAGGCTTGAAAGACATGCATGTACCACAGAAATTGGTGGGGAACCCCGAGCGCTGGGCCTGGATGCAGCGTGAATCACCGGTGCACGCACAACGACAGACTCCACAACCTTCTCGGGAGTGGGGACCGGAGTCTCCCCCCAAAACACCACCACGGCGGGCCCCTACTTGTTCACCCCTTTTACCACGCCACCTCCTGCAACCACCAAGATCTAAGTCACCGCGACCATCACGACGATTAGCGCCCAAGGGCTGGGAGAAGTATTAAAACCAACAGCAGCAGCAGGAAAGCTCAGTCGTCATGTTTTACCTCACCCTACCCAGTAACAGCTCGGCTGATGTGTTTCCTGACAACACCTTGACCAAGTACGTGACCCAGTTAACGCAACCGTTGCATTTACCTGGACGCTGGGAATGTGGACTCGTGGATATCCAATACCCTTTCTCGTGGTACAACGTGCGAGGCGGTGAAGTGTGGTACGAGGTAACCTACGAAGGACAAGAAACCCGACTCACCCTACCCAAAGGCCAATACGATACTCCCAAGGAGTTTATGGGTGGGCGGAGAAGTCTGATGCATTATAAGTCTCTACGGGACGTCACGAATACTTCACAACCCATAAAAACTTTCCCCTTCAAAAATCATGTGGACTTTACGATTACAACGCACACAACGACAAGGCCAGTCTCACGCTCAGCCCCAACGTGAGTGTCGAAATCAGTCCTACCCTACAGCAAATGCTGGGTTTCAATTTTCAGGGGTACGCTGGCCCCACCGGCGAGATAGGCCACATCCCGATGGACATGCGTGGTGGTATGTATGGCCTGTAGATCTACTCAGACGTGGTCGATGCACACATTGTCGGAGACAGCAACGTACCTCTACTACGCGTCTGCCCGGTGAAAGGCAAGTATGGAGCTCAAGTCACCCACAGTTTCAGGCACATCGTTTATCTACCCGTCAGTCAGACCGATATTAGCTCCATCGTCATCGATATAAGAGACGACACCGGTCAACCGATCGCATTCGAGCGTGGGAAAGTGGTGCTGACACTTCATTTCCGTCAAGTCCGAGCGGTTCACTTTGCATAATGAAGGTGCCTTACGAGTGCGACGCAGCTATATGGATTATTATGCCCAACAGGCCGGGGGTAGCTTTCCGGTCTTTGCAGGTACACGCATGCAACGAGGACATGGGCTGGGGAACATACTCGGGAGCATCGTCAAAACGTTCCACCCCTTGGTGACGCGTGGGGTCAAAGCGATCGGCAAACAAGCGGTACGCAGTGGACTCCAAGTCGCGGGTGATGTCTTGGGCGGTGCGGCACCCAAAGAAGCACTGAAACGCCGAGCCAAAGAAGCAGGAGGCGTCTTGGTCGCCAAAGCACAACGCACCGTAGGGAATAAAAGACCTGCACCACCGAGACCACGCACCAGTCGACGACCGACCCAGCGACGACGCACATTGAAGACCCAGGATATCTTTTCTTAAACATGGCTTTCATCCACGCCGAGTCGTGTCCTTCTACCAACAGTGAATTTGATTTATGGACCGTCTCACCTACTCAGACCAGTGCCGAAGAGGGTCAATGGGTGGAACACCTCCCCCTTTCCAGTATTACAGCCACAGGCCCCATTGAATTCACCATCACCAACGCAGATACGACCTACCTGGATTTAGCCCATACCTATATGTGAAAGCTAAAATCACCAATAAAGATGGGTCTGTCCTCAAAGCAGATGCACCCGTGGGTCTAGTGAATCTCTGGCTTCATTCGCTATTCCAGCAAGTGGATGTAGCCCTCAGTGATAAACTGGTGAGCGCCTCAACGAACACGTACCCGTACCGAGCCTACATCGAAACACTGTTATCCTACGGGCGTGACGCTAAAAAGTCGTATTTGACAGCCCCGTTGTTCTACCGAGATACCCCAGGCAAGATGGAAGCGAGTCCTGATAACGACGGCTATACGGAGAGAGTGGATTTCACAGCAGAGAGTCAATCGGTCGATATGATGGGACGTCTGCATGCGGACTTATTCATGCAGGACCGATACCTCTTGAATGGAGTACCTGTCAAAATACGACTAGTGCGCGCAACGCCTGCGTTTGCCTTGATGGCCCCGAGTGAGGACCTCGAGTATAACATTGTCATACAAGAGGCCAGTCTGTTTGTACGCAAAGTGAAACCGTGCCCAGGTGTACAGCTGGGGCACATCAGAGCCTTGGAGAAAAAACCAGACCAGTACCCGATTCGACGAGTACAGACCAAGGTCTTTTCCGTCCCTAAAGGGAATATGATTGTCAATCAAGAAAACCTGTTCCTGGGGGATTTGCCCAAGCGTTTAACCCTAGCCTGTGTGGAGAACGTCAGTTATAATGGGACTCTCTCGAGGAATCCATTCAACCTAAAAGCGTTCAACATCAATTTCGTGGCCCTGCATGTGGATGGCCAACAGGTACCGGCACGGCCCTTACAACCCAACTTCGGAACGGCCAATTACATCCGGAGCTATCTGAACCGCTTCACAGCAACTGGCCAAATCAACCAAGACGAGGGAAATATGATCAGTCGAGACGATTTCGGCAAAGAATACACATTGTTCTGTTTCGATCTGACTCCCACCTTAGACAACGATCATCAACTGAGTCTCGTCAAGAAAGGCAACTTACGCTTGGAACTACATTTCGGGACACCTTTACCGAAAACCATCAATGTGATTTGCTACGCTGAGTTTGACAACATTATTCAAATCGATAAAAGCCGTAACGTCCTGTGTGACTTTGCCACCTAACATGGATACAGACCAGATACGCACCGTGCTGGAGAATGATCCAGGGACACGCATGGTCTTTCAAGGAGTGTTCGCCCGAGACGTGTTCCCATTAGACCGTGTGTATCCTGCTGCTTACGTCCTGAATACAGACCCGATGGATCGACCCGGTCAACACTGGGTGGCCGTGTACTTGACAGAAGAGCAGGGCGAATACTTTGACCCGTACGGCCTACCACCCCTCCATTCCGATTTAACAGACTTCATGGATCAAGGCACAGAGACGTGGTGTTGGAATACCAAAACGTTGCAACGCCTGACCAGTAGTGTGTGCGGACAATATTGCTTGTTTTACCTGTACCATCGATGTCGGAGACATTCCATGCAGACGATCGTCCACATGTTTGACGAGTACCCCAAGGCCGAGGACCGAGATGTACTCGTATATGACTGGGCTGCCATTCATTTCAATGTACAAGTCCCGTTCTGGGCTTAAATTTTTTCACGTAAAGCCCCCTGTTCCGGGCTTCAGTTTTTTCACGTGGTTGTTCTCACGTTGTTGTTGTTCACGGAATAAAAAAAAAGAGATCTCAAAAATCTGTCTTGCGTGTTTTCTGTGTGCGCATGAATGCCCAGTGTGGGACACGGGGGATTCAGTCCATGAATGGGTTGAGAAAAATAGCCAATCAGTGGCCTAGGATGGGGCCAAATGTAACCTATCAATGCCTAGAAAACAATGCAAGAGCACTGCAGTAAAATAGAGAGCCAATGAAATCAGCCCACAGACCAAGTGCATGTTTTGGTCCAGGTTAAGAGTGGGCATTCCAACATTTGACGAGAAGTTACAAGTTACAAGAGCAACAGGTGGAGTGAAGTGAGGTTCGAGGTGTGGGTAAAGACCAGGAAGACGTCGAGTGGAGACTCGTCCAACACCTATAGATTAAGTTTAATATATTTATTAAGTTTTTTTCGTGCCAATACGGTTCTGTGGAAAACTGAGGGTTCCCCACTGGACATTTCACATAGGGAAATAGATGGTAATATTGTCGGAGACACTCCTCTATACATGGCTGCTTCGGAAGAATGGATAAGCGCCAGGATAAGAAAAAATTGGAACTCTTCTGTGTTCGGAGGTAGTTTTAGTGAAACCGGAAGTGACGTCACACCCACTTGCGCAGAACCCGCACCACCAAACCTCAACCATGGACCCATATGGGGTTGAGTACACCAAACATACGCCCATATGTATATTTCTATACTACGACCAGATTGCGCGTGCGCAGACTCTTGAACGCTCTTGGACTCTTGGACGAACCAGGCGTCCAGACGGGTGCTCCTTCACGAGAGCTTCAAAATAAGACCTCGTACGACTCCATCGCACCCATAGTGGCCCACCTAGATCCGAAAACGTCTATTTCCATACCCTTTTCCCACAATTTCCTGTCTGCGCATGCGCAGAATGTGGAACACGGACGACACACTGGCCCAGGCGGATGCCCCTTCACGAGCGCTTCAAAATAAGACCTCATACGACTCCATCGGACCCATAGTAGCCCACCTAGACCCGAAAACGTCTATTTCCATACCCTTTTCCCACAATTCCCTGTCTGCGCATGCGCAGAATGTCAAATACGTACCAGATGCTAGTGCAGTCGGATGCTCCCTCACATAGGCTTCACATGGATACCTCACTCGACCCAATCGGCCCACTAGGGGCTCCCCTAGATCCCAAAACGTCTATTTCCATACTCTTGATCTACTGCGCATGCGCAGAATGACGTCAGTTCCACGTGTCACCCACCCCGTCGGATGCGCCTTCACGAATGCTTCACATGGATACCTCATACGACTCCATAGGACCCATAGTAGCCCATGTCGACCCCAAAACGTCTATTTCCATACACTTTTCACACAATTCCCTGTCTGCGCATGCGCAGAATGGTGACAACGCCCGAGCCACTAGTCCAGTCAGATGCCCTCTCACATAGGCTTCACATTGATACCTCATACGACTCCATCGGCCCATTAGGGGCTCCCCTAGATCCCAAAACGTCTATTTCCATACCCTTTTCCCACAATTCGCTGTCTGCGCATGCGCAGAATGGTGACAACGGCCGAGCCACTAGTCCAGGCGGATGCTCCCTCATGTGTGCTTCACATGGATACCTCATACGACTCCATAGGATCACTAGAGGCCCACAAAGACCCGAAAACGTCTATTTCCATACACTTAGTCTACTGCGCATGCGCAGAATGCCGATATTTCAACCCCACACCCAGCCCATCGGATGCCCCCTCACATAGGTTTTACAATGATACCTAACTCGACCCAATCGGACCAATAGTGGCTCCCCTAGATCCAAAAACGTCTATTTCCATACCCTTGGTCTACCGCGCATGCGCAGAATGACGATATTCCAACCCCACACCCACAGCATCGGATGCCCCCTCACGAATGCTTCACATTGATACCTCACTCAAATCCATCGGACCATTAGGGGCTGCCCTAGACCCCAAAACGTCTACTTCCATACAATTGGTCCATCGCGCATGCGCAGAATGACGCTATTTCAGCCTCACACCCAGCCCATCAGATGCCCCTTTACGAATGCTTCACTTTGATACCTCACTCGACCCAATCGGACCATGCAGCGTATTTGAAGTGTGGGGACTACTTTTTCTCCGCGGAAGCTTTTTTCCGCGACCGCATCACCGCGGAAGAATACATGCCCAGGGCCCCTTTGCCAGAACTATAGTGACCTGGGGTTACCTCCCCCTAGAAAGGTAACAATTAGAACTCTTCTGTGTTGGGAGGTAGATTTTCTCTCCAATATGCAAATTTTTGAGGTCATTTAAGTGCAAAGAGGTCAATAAGACTGTAAATCCGTAGACACTACTACTCGGGCTATTGACACACGTACATTTCACACGACTGTGCTAAAACTCTAAGTTGTTATAGACTCAAGTGTTATAGAATTTATAAATACAATTTCTTGTGGGTGAATACATTAGGGGTGGACGATGTGTCGCGTACAAAATTAAGGTTCTGCATGGTTGCCGTTTTGACCAAATGCCCATCTCTCCATCCAATCATCTGGAAGCAAATCAATGTTCGGGCTCTATAGCTGAGAGTTTTTAATCCACAGTTACAATTTCTTGTGGGTGGATACATTAGGGAATGTCACGTACCGAATTAATGTATTCGTGTGGTTGCCATGTCCGGGTTCTATGTCTAATAGATTTTAATCCAAGGCCACAATTATTTTGATTAGATTCAGACTACCTTACCTGCAATTTTTTTCAGAGCATATGTTGTTCGGGCGTATATGGAGTTCAAATGAGCTCTTCTTATTTGAAATTTCCCGGCGCTACGGCCGCCTCATCTCTCTTTTTGCGGGAAGTTCGTCATGTAAGGATCTTCAAACCGGGAACAACGAGTGCAATACAGATTGTCAGGTAGCTTTTTCAGGTTTAACAAGGTTCCCTATATGTTGTCACCTATTGTGTTTTCCTTACATGGCGTTTTGTCCTCAAATTTGTTCAGTAGTTACACATGTTACCAAAACCACTCCTCTGGCAATTTACAAGCTTGTTAAAATCTTTAATATATTTAGAAACTGTGAATAAATGAAGAGATGGATCGCAAACATCACATCGTTGTCAGGTTAATGCAAAATGAAAGATGGCGGATCTTTCACCCTATCTCGCGGATTCTCGCGAAAGTCTCATGGGCTCTGGGGGAGCTCTCATGGCGGATTCTGAGACTCCCACTTCGCTTACATAAGAAATGCGTGTGATATTCCCGAAACTGTTAGGCATGCAGCTGAATCGTTATAACATTGTTGCTCTAATTTTGAATTGAAAAGCGTATGAATACTCTTGTCAAAATGATCTGACCGTTGAATCGGCCAAACATCTCGCACAGCGACAATATTTTAAATAGGATATATAGGGTAAGGCAATCCGATGAATTTAGCCAATTTATATCAATTTTCACTGAACGAAACATGTGGTCTGAGACTCCCACTTCGCTTACATAAGAAATGCGTGTGATATTCCCGAAACTGTTAGGCATGCAGCTGAATCGTTATAACATTGTTGCTCTAATTTTGAATTGAAAAGCGTATGAATACTCTTGTCAAAATTATATGACCGTTGAATCAGCCAAACATCTCGCACAGCGACAATATTTTAAATAGGATATATAGGGTAGGGCAATCCGATGAATTTAGCCAATTTATATCAATTTTCACTGAACGAAACATGTGGGGGTTTTTGAGGGGGGGGGGGAGGATTCATAAAAATAAAAGCGGATTAAGCTAATGGTAAAGTTAATCCGGACTTCCCGATATCAATGCTTCTCCCTAAGGAGACATGTTTCATGCATCAGTGCAACTTTAAGTTGAAAATATGTCAGGTATCGCTAGTTGTAGATATTGCTCTAAATACGTATCATAGGGAGAAACGAAAATCTACCGCGGAGCCTTAGTTGTAGATATTGCTCTAAATACGTATCATAGGGAGAAACGAAAATCTACCGCGGAGCCTTAGAATGCTCGGTGGCTAAGAGTGTCTGGTTCCTATCTTCTAATCCAGGTAGGGCATTTTTCTCCAAATTAACCCTATCTGGCCGGGCCCTTTTGGACCTGTTCAAGCCTGTGGGAGGTGGCGGGGGGGGTCTATTTCGGCCCCCACACTTAATATATTTTTCTTATCCATTCAGCTAGAGGGCTAGACCACACTATAACCTTGAGTCAAGCTCTATCAGCAAATAAGAAGAAAAAAATTCAAAGCTGACATATTTGATGACGTCACAGTCACGTCATTTAAAAAAAAATACATTTTTCGGTCGATTTCTCGGTCAACATCACTTTTCTGAACTCCACATGAACGCCATTTTGAATTCACACATGATTCTCTGCTACCAAGATTGTGCACATAGGCTCAAAATGACTCCAATATGATAAATTGCAAAGTGATTGAGTGTCAGCTCTCCAATTTTTGTTGTTCTGAAGACAGGATAAAACGTTTGGTTGGGTGGGAGAGGGGCATAATATCTCCTCCCGCTCACCTCAGGCCTGGTAGGGTTGATGAAAGTGTCCATCCTTGATTTCTATCATCTTCGTTACATCAAACCAATTTCTACGTTCCCACTTGGAACTTGCCTTGGTCGGACAGGCTGCCATTATTGTTCAAAATCAGAAATGTAAATTTCGTCTTACGAACCAATTAAACACAGCACACACGTGACGTAATCTCAATGCCCGCCAATCGCTGACGCCGTCTCAGAGCACGTTTGGGAAAGATAATGGATAATACGTCATGCATATTCATGAGGCTATAGAGGCTGTGCTTGCACAATAATGGCAGCTCGTCCGACCAAGGCAAGTTCTGAGAATAAACTTCAATTCAATTCAATTCAAGTTCAGAGCGTGAGCGTTGAAATTGGCTTGGTGGACGAAGATGGATTTCTATAGGAAAGGGACACTCTTATCCACCAGGCAGTTTTGTAGGCCTGCTGAGTCATCCGCACCTGCTCAACCGGAAGGCGGAAAACGGTCAATTCTAACGTTCCCGCATTCTCGCATTCTTGCCTCAAGTGGCAGATTCTCGCATTCTCGTCTAGCTGGGCTGGGGCACATGACAAAGCAGACATATACATTCATCCCTTCTAGCTATTCAGTAATTGTATTAACAAAAGATAAGTTACACCTGTAAAATAGTATATTAAACCCTTATTCCTTAGCATTGAGGGTGAGGGTGACGACGTTACATGGAGTGACGTGGAGCTGACGTCACGGATGACGTCACATTCGGTCACATGATATCCGGTGACGTGACGGCCCAGTACGAGTTATCTGCCCCAACATAAGACCCCAGTGACTTCCAATGTCATCAAACATGGTCCCCGACAATATCGCCAGCTATATGCTCAGCATAGTTTCTCCACATAGCCATACAGCGAGAGAACGGAAATCCCCCCCCCCGGTCCTAGCGGGAGTCGAACCCGTACTGCGCGCTCCAGAAGCGGGCACGTTTTCCACTGCACCACGAGTCAGTCCATACTAGGCAAGGTTGAAAATACCCTAATATACCTACCAGATGGCAGATCTATATACGGCTATGGCGTAGCCCCATTCCGTCGCACTGGACAATGTTAGTCCCAATGGGGAACCCACTCATGGACATTTGC
This sequence comes from Hanleya hanleyi, assembly GCA_036873755.1. NCBI lineage: Eukaryota > Metazoa > Mollusca > Polyplacophora > Lepidopleurida > Hanleyidae > Hanleya > Hanleya hanleyi. Next base: position 3,846 of record JAVTVY010050606.1, on the reverse strand, counting down.
GGTATGGGGTGTGGTCCCTTGTTTTCTTCATCTCGAGCTGTAGAACACGATGGGAGGGGTCTCGGGACCATGTGTTGAATTTTTTTTTTGGAAAATTGTGGCCCATTTGGGTCGTTTGCGGTGTCATCGTGAAGCACTCGTGAGGAGCGTCCAACTGGCGTGGGGTGGAACTGACGTCATTCTGCGCATGCGCAGTGGACAAAGGTTATGGGAATGGACATTTTGGGTCGAGATGGACCCATAGTGAACCGATTGGGCAGTATGAGGCCTTATTTTGAAGCATTCGTGGAGGACCATCCGACTGGACTGATGAGTCGTTCATTTTCAACTGGGAAATGGGCAATGGAAGGGACGTTTTGGGGTCGAGGAGGACCAATAATGGCCCGAATGGGTCGTGGAAGGTGTCAATGTGTAGCTCTCGTGGGGGAGCGTCCAACTGGATGGATGTGGGGTGGGGATATCGTCTATCTGTGCATGCGCAGTAGAAAAAAAGTGCATTGGAATGGACGTTTTGAAGTCGAGATGGACCCATAGTGGTCCGATTGTCCCGTATGAGGCCTTATTTTGAAGTTCTTTTGGGATAGCGTCGGATTGGTCTGGTATCTAGTCCGGTTTCTTTATTCTGCGCATGCGCAGTCTGACCGTATTATAAAAATAGGCATTTTAGGGGTTCGTGGGGTCTGTTTGAGGGACTATTCTTGGTCCTAAAAGGCCGTACAGGGTGTCAAATTGAAGTTCTCGTGATATAGACCTCGATTTGATGGATATCCATGTCATCTGTGACGTGATTGGTGACGTCAACAGAAGGAGTAGTAGCGAAAGCGAGCGTTTTGGGGGTGCGTGGGGTGTGTTTGAGCGATTGAGGGACCATTCTTGGTCCGAATGCGTCGCGTGATGTGTCAAAGTGAAGCTCTCGGTGTGTAGACCACGCTTTGAGGGATGCTAACGTCATCTGTGACGCCATTGGTCATGTCATCAGTAGGAGTAGTAGCCAAAGTGGCCATTTTTGGGGTGTGAAGGAAGGTGTTTGAGGTAGAGATGGACCATCCGTGATTCAAATGGACCGTGTGAGGTGTCCTCTTGTAACTGTCTGTATGTAGACCACGACTTGAGGGATGTCCATGTCACTTGTGACGTCACTGTTGACGTCATCAGTAGGAGTATTAGCCAAAGTGGGCATTATGGGGGTGTGAAGGAATGCTTGGGGTAGAGATGGACAATCCGTGGTCCAAATGGGCCGTGTCAAAGTGAAGCCCTCTGCATGTATGTGTGTGTTTGTGAATGGTGGTGCTCGTGGTGGTGGTGTGTGGTGGTGATAGTAGTGGTGTGTGGTGGTGGTGGTGGTTGTGGTGGTGGTGATGGTCGCCGTGGTGGTGGTGGTGTCACATATAGGGATTAACACCTATTCCTGGACGTTTTGGGGTAGCGACGGACCAAATCGGTGTCAACCCCTTGCGTCTTAACGCCATGATGTAGACAGATGAGAGAAGAAGAAGAACAACAACAAGGATGACGGGTCAATCACTTTATTATCCCCTCCAGTATATCATACCCACGCTGGGAGAGCCGCGTTGGATATGTTTACAATTTAAGTATGCTCTTGTCCAATCAAAATCCGTCGATTGAGAATGTTCAATGTTCGGCCAGGGTCGCTTTTGGCCTAAGCGTCGTCGGGCAGTCCAGGATACCGTTGAGGCAGCATGTCCTGAAACACTGAAGAATATATCACACTCTGCACATGTGTGCTTTGATACCCCATGGCGTGCACGTGTGTGACGACGTAAACTGTCCAGGCGATGAAAGGGTTCCGAACAAGTAGTGCATGTGAATATTTGGCTACTCACTAATGACGTCACATATAACATGGACATCCCTCAAGTCTTGGTCTACATGCAGAGCTACACGATGACACCCCACACGGATGATCCATCTCTACCCCAAAGACCTTCCTTCACCCCCCCCAAAATGCCTACTTTGGCTACTACTCCTACTGATGGCGTCACCAATGACGCCACAGATGACGTGGACATCCCTTAAGTCGTGGTCTACTCACCGAGGGCTTCACTTTGACACCTCACAAGACGCATTCGGACCAAGAATGATCCCTCAATCGCTCAAACACCCAACACCCCCCACCCACGCACCCTCAAAACGCCCGCTTTCGCTACTACTCTACGGTTGACTTCGCCAATGACGTCAGAGGTGACATGGACAAGTCTCAAGTCGTGGTCTATACCACGAGAGCTTCAATTTGGCACCCTATACGGCTTATTAGGACCCTCAATTACTCAACAGACCCCCACAAACCCCTAAAATGCCTGCTTTCTGAACTACGGTCAGACTGAGCATGCGCAGAATGAAGAAACCGGACTAGACACCAGTCCAATCCGACGCTACCTCAAGAGAACTTCAAAATAAGGCCTCATACGGGACAATCGGATCAATATGAGTCCATCTCGACTTCAAAACGTCCATTCCAATGCACTTTTTCTACTGCCCATGCGCAGATAGACGATATTTCTACCCCACATCTATCCAGTTGGACGTTCTCCCACGAGAGCTACACATTGACACCTTCCACCACCCATTCGGGTCACTATGGGTCCACCCCGACTCCAAAACGTCCCTTCCAATGCCCATTTCCCACAATTCACTCTCTGCACATTATTGGACCATTATGGGTGAATCTCGACCCCAAAACGTCCATTCCCATACCCTTTGTCTACTGCGCATGCGCAGAATGACGTCAGTTCCACCCCACACCAGTTGGACGCTCCCCCCAGAGTGCTTCGCGATGACACCTCAAACGACCCAATCGGACCACCATGGGTCCACATAGACCCCAACACGTTCAACGCATGGCCTCGAGACCCCTTCCATCGTCTTCTACAGCTCGAGATGAAGAACACAAGGGGCCACACCCATACCGCAAACCTTGCCTAGTATGGACTGACTCGTAGTGCCGTGGATAACGTGCTGGCTTCTGGAGCGCGCGGTACGGGTACGACACCGGGTAGGACCAGCGGGATTTCCCTTCACTCGCTGTACGGCTATGTGGAGAAATTGAGGGTTCCCCACTTGCCATTTATGCAGGGCATATAGCTGGCGATACTGCCGGGGACCATGTTTGATGACGTGAATTCCGGGAGATTAACATTGGAAGTCACTCGGGTCTTATGTAAGGGCAGATAACTCTTGCTGGGCCATCACATCACGGGAAGTGAGGTCACAGGAAGTGGCTCGGATGTCACGTGGCCGAATGTGACGTCATCCGTGACGTCAGCTCGACGGCACTTCGCTTGACGTCATCACCTTCACCCTCAATGCTAAGGAATAAGAGTGTTATATACTACTACTGGGTAAAGTGTGCCAATACCCCATTATAGTATGATGAGACCGCTTTCGCGAATAATGAACATGTGGGTTTTTGTTTTTATTTTGTTTTTTAGAAAAAGCCTATGATACTACTAGCAAATATGGGATTTTAATAGACCTTCATACTTTGGGATTGAAAGCCCGTTTACCCACTTTTATGTCCAACTTTCTGAATGATGGATAGTTTCAAGTTCGGTTGAGTTCAACCATATCTGATCATTTCGATCAAGATCAAGGTGTCCCACAAGGTAGTGTTTTGTCTACTACTCTTGTTTAGTATCAAGATCAACAGCTTACATGTAGCTGCAGTTTTGAATAAATCGATTGATGGTTCACTGTTTGTAGATGATTTCAACATATCGTGCAGTGGAAAAGTATACATAATATTGAGAGAACATTACAACTTTGTCTAAATAGAATTCAGAAATGGTGTCTAGAAAATGGTTTCAAATTCTCCAGAGCAAAGACAAA
>JAVTVY010050605.1:0-27038 GCA_036873755.1 Hanleya hanleyi | reverse complement strand
CTTCCAAGTGACGCTTGGTTTTCATGATGGACCTGTGCGTGGGGTCGCCTTTCATTTCAAGCGATAGTAAGGTATACTGTTCATAGATGGCCATGGCTGTTTTCCTGATGCCGAGGCGCATTTGGCTGTTGTAAGTTATCCTTTCCGGCGTCCTCGATTGCTGCAGCGTGACTATTGATAGCTGCTCTCACAATACGATCCCAAAAGGTAGGTTCTGCTTCACTTTCCTCGGACGTACGCTGACTATCTGAGGTCAAGCTCTCCGTATCACTAGATAAACTCTCAGCAATCTCTGTTTCGGTATCAGTGGATAGACTCTCAGCAATCTCTGTTTCGGTATCATTCGATGGACTCTCATCACTCTCTGTATCGGGTGCTTGTGCCTCGGAGTCTTCAATCCCATGTATATTTCTCTCGTGTCGCATCAAATCGTATCGTTCGCACTTAGAGCAAGTATAAGCCATGTTGACACTTGAACGTCGACTGTGCGTGTTTTGGGAATACGCTTGCATTTAAATACAGTAACGCCCATCAACGCTTAGCTTAACGCTTCAACGCCCTGGTGAACTAGCTCAGAAGTTCTGATTTTCATGGAATTGCCACCGATACATCGAAATGCAGTGACGCCGTCAACGCCCGTCGTTACGCCTTAACGCCCTTCTCAACGCCTCAACGCCCTATCTTTACGCCTTAACGCCCGTCTCAGCGCCTTAACGAGCGATAAAGGGGATTTGAGGACGATTGGCCTTTGACCCCTGCGGACACCCATACCTGGTGCACTCGCATCCTGGTGTACCCTATGCCCTACGGGCACGATGGCTCTGATGCTCTATACTTGAAACTGGTTGCAATGTAAATACCTTGTAATATGAAAGTCCCAAGTAAAAATGTAGAAAATTAATAATTGAGAATGTTTGACCTTGACCTCTGGTGACCTAATTACCTCAAAATGTAGCTTAACTAATCCCTGAATAGACCTAAGACATGACCATTAGCATTTGGAGTAGTTATTTGTCAAAATATGCAACTAATTTCAGGCTGTCCAACTTCAAACAATTTTGCCTGTTTTTAGCGCAATAAAAAGACCATTTTTGAAAATGCGTCAAAAACAGTTCTGTGCCACAGTCTCAATAATAATAAACTCCACTTGTTTAGACTTATTATAGACTTGGGTACTTCTCGGCTTCCATTTCAACCCATTTAGGTTAAGAAAGTCCCATTGGTATGCTATCTGCAGCAAGTTTTCCTACAGGTGGTCACGTTTTAGACAGGGGTCAGATTTCGTGACCTTTTGACCTCTGGTGACCTACATAATTGGCATATTAACATATAACAGATACCAACATATAGAGGATCAGATTACCAAAATTTCGAGTGGCCAAATGTCACTATATCACCATCACTTGCAAAGTTATTCAACTTTATATTTCCCCTACCCCAAAATCTGGTCTCTCAGATTGGACTCCGGTGTCCATCTTTAAGAGGTGGTTAGGGTGCACTCCACACTAGGCCACGGTTTCGCACAAATGGCCCCTTCATAATTTTATAATAAGGAAGGACGCCCGATTTTGACAGCATGGTAATTCTTCTTACCTTTCTACTAGCTGATATCTATAGTATCACCCTGCTGGACGTCACCATTTCTCCAAACGAGGATATAACAATTGCTTGTTGATCGCACTCACTCGCCACTACAGAGTTAATCGTGTCCGGAATTGAATATCTGGCGGGCCAAAATCCGCACTTTTTCGGGAAGCGAAAATGATGATTCCTTTATGGCGATAAAATTTTACAAAAAACGAGTAGGTCGGCCCCCTGTTTTTTTCGCCATTTTAAATTGTTCTTTGGATGGGAAACACTTTAACATACATAAAAAGAAAATCATTTCGTACGTTTTCTCTGGGTTGCGGGTAGAATTTGACACATTTTCATATATTTTATGGAGTTTTTCAGAAAAGTTGAAGAAGGTTTAAGGAGGATTGTACGTATTTTCTATTCAATTTCAATTGCTCACAAGTCTTCTGAAATAATGGCACGGATGTGCCCATTTAGAAAATATATACTTTTACAGGGTTTTTGTTAAAGATTTTACATCAATTTGTGGCCGAAGATGCGAACCCATGCCTGTTTTTAGCCGCACATCATTTATGCATCCTTACTACTACATTTAACCTGTGCGTCCCGGATTCCTTTCAAAGTTTTTTTTCCATCTATGGATATAGGACTTCCAACAAACATAACGAGAATTTGCCACCCCAGGGGATTTGGGAATACGCTTGCATTGATAGACAGTAACGCCCATCAACGCTTTGCTTAACGCTTCAATGCCCTGGTGAACTAGCTCAGAACGTCTGGTTTTCATGGAATTGCCACCAATACATCGAAATGCAGTGACGCCGTCAACGCCCGTCGTTACGCCTTAACGCCCGTCTCAACGCCTTAACGCCCTATCTTTACGCCATAACGCCCGTCTCAGCACTTTAACGAGCGATACAGGGGATTTGGAGGACGATTGACCTTTGACCCCTGCGGACCCCCATACCTGGTGCACTCGCATCCTGGTGTACCCTATGCCCTACGGGCTATACGGTACAGGGTGCACCAGCGATGGCTCTGATGCTCTATACTTGAAACTTGTTGCAATGTAAATACATTGTAATATGAAAGTCCCAAGTAAAAATGTAGAAAATTAATAATTAACAATCTTTGACCTTGACCTCTGGTGACCTAATTACCTCGAAATGTAGCTTAACTAATCACTGAATAGACCTAAGACATAGCCATTAGCATTTGGAGTAGTTATTTCTCAAAATATGAAACTAATTTCAAGCTGTCCCACTTCATACAATTTTGCCTGGTTTTAGCGCAATAAAAAGACCATTTTTGAAAATACGTCAAAAACAGTTCTGTGCCACCGTCTAAATAATAATAAACTCCACTTGTTTCGACTTATTATAGACTTGGGTACTTCTTGGCTTCCATTTGAACCCATTTACGTTGAGAAAATTCCATTGGTATGGTATCTGCTGCGTGTTTTCCTACAGGTGGTCACATTTTATTCAGGATTCAGATTTCGTGACCTTTTGAACTATGGTGACCTACATAATATTAACCATTTATAAACAACGTTTCTATTTATAACCAAATCAAACCTGCTTTGCTATATGCCTTAATTCCGCCAGGAATATACCATACAAACGTTAAAACGGAAGTTTAAAACAAAAGTTATCTCCCCCTGGGGAGTTACCTCCCCAGGGAGTTATCTCCCTTTGGGGAGCTCTCTCATCTCAGCCAGGATGTATAAGCCAGCTCCCAGTATACACTTCCTCTTTTCTCATTGATATAAACCGAGACATGTGGTGTACAAGGCCGCGGAGTGAGGGGAAGGATGGGAGGGCCATCAGAGCAAAGAGGGTTTGGTTTGGTTATAAATAGAAACATTGTTTATAAATGTTTAATATTTATTTCCCAAACCTACACCTGCTTTGCTATATGCCTCACTACCAACATATGGAGGTGGGAACCTCGGCCTTGTTGTAGTTGTTCAATGGCAAGCTGGATATCCGCTGAGAAGATCACCAACAAGACACAATAAACTCAACAAGAAAACTCTGGTCTGAAACACAGGAGGTAGTCAAGGAGTAAGAAAGTCGCTACTTATCTTTTTGAATGTCTTCATCCATGTAGCTGTGTTCTTGGATGTGGAGCACACTCTTACCAACCCGCAGGGACCCAGGCCTGAAGCACTATGAGGTATGCTAAAGTAAGCGATGTACGAATCGGCAGGGCATTAGAGCGCCTACGTAGCGAACATGGTGTCCAACTCTGTGATCGTGGCTGTGGTCGACACTCTTACCAACCCGCAGGAACCCAGGCCTGAAGCAACTATGAGGTATGCTAAAGTAAGCAATGAACGAATCGGCAGGGCATTAGAGCGTCTACGTAGCGAACACGGTGACCAGCTTACAACCACTCTCAGTCCACAACCGACTAACGTCAACTCACTGTACTTTAGTCCTGTCGTTGACACTGGTCTGTTGAGAGTTGACAGCGGAAGTACTGAGTCTACTCTACGTCTTCGTCAACCCTTGCTGTACTTTAGCTGTAGCTGACACTGGAAACCTGAAACAAAACATATTACTTACAACAGTGTCAGTTCTTTGCATGTTGAACTTGTGAGTTGACCGCAGGTGACTCAGCTGAGATGATCTAGAATAAGGTCATAGCTTCAACCTGAAATGACACAAGCAAATCTGCAGTAAAAGCAAAGATTAAAACTCACCATAGTGTCAGGCCTTGATTGATGACTTGAGAGTCGGAGGCTGGCAAGCTGACCTATACTTCTTTCTTAGGTGATCATGTAGACTGTGGACTGATGATATGAATGAGAGATGAGATGAGATGATACAGCAAGCTGGCTGACTTGCTGCGATGATGAAAACTGCCCCCCCCCCTGTTTTGCAAATTACTTGACCACGTGCTGGGCAGCCACCAGCGGCCCAAGCGTGGTCACCCTATCTGATTGTACAGACATATCTCTCAGATAGAAATTGGTGAACGTGGAGTTTGCTGTCCAAGCACAGGACTGGACAATGTCATGGAGGGACAAGTTCTTCCATAAAGGCCATGACGTAGCGATGGCACGAAATTCATGAGAAGACGCAGTAGACAGTAGTGGGGGTGCGTCAATGGCCAATTGATATGACCACTTTATGGTCTTCTTCAACCATGAAGCAATGGTATTCTTAGTAATGTTACGCACCGCAGACGGATGAAGCGACAAGAATAATAGACGACGAGAGCCCCGACCGGGATCGGTACGAGTGAGACAGTCGCGTATGGCTCGAACAGGGCATAACAAAAGGTCGTCTTCAAGGCCATGCACGAAGTCTGATAACGCAGGAATGGAGTACAAACGTTGAGCACACGGACCTAGGCGAACAGACTCATTTTTGGCGATGAACTCAGGAATGGGTCGAAATGAAATGCGAGACCAATCCGCCGTCCAGGTCATAGATGATCTCTCAAGAGCATGAATTTCAGACACTCTAGAGGCCAAAGCAAAAGCCGCTAGAAAAGCAGTCTTGTAGGCAACAGCTTTTATAGAAGTGGACTGTAAGGGTTCAAGGGCGGACGAATCAGAGCACACAGAACCACACCAATATCCCATTTCGGCAACAGCTGGCGAGCACGGCGAGACTGTAACGCGAAGGCCCGAATAAGGGCAGAGATATTGTCGTTTAGACTAATGTCGATGCCGGCAGAAAGACGTAAAACCCTAGCCAAAGCAGAACGATACCCTTCAATGGTGCTGGTTTGAAACTTCTTATCACGATGAAGGTGAAGGAGGAAGTCAGCTACGAGGGAAACAGAGGCAGAGTCGGGATCGGCATCACGTTCTCGGCACCAGGAGACGAAATAAGCCCATTTCGATTGATAGAGCTGCGATGTAGAAGATCGGTTGGCTGAAACCATCGTCTGTGCAACTTCAGCTGAAAATCCTTGGACAGAGAGTGCACCCTGGATAGTCTGCAAACGTGTAAGTTGAGCCAGCGGGGATTGTGGTGAAAAATCCCGTGAGGCTGACACAACAGACTGGGCCAAACTGGAAGACGACGTGGCGGAGCCGTGAGGAGTGGAAGCAGCAGCGGAAACCACTGACGACGAGGCCACCACGGAACCACAAGCAGGACGACGCAGTCGTGTTGGGCAATCTTTTGGAGAACTTCCAGAATGAGGGCCATCGGTGGGAAGGCATAAGCCAGAAAGTTGTCCCAGTTGATCGAAAGAGCGTCGATGGCGAAGGCTTGAGAGTCCAGAATCGGACTGACGAAGAGGGCCAGCTGCGCGTTGTTCCTCGTCGCAAACAGGTCGATCAATGGGGGATCCCAAATGGTGCAGATCTGACGAAACACCTCCGGATGAAGTTGCCATTCTGTCTGAAGGACGGTGTCGGGACGAGACAAACGGTCCGCTAAGACATTGAGCCGACCTGGAACATGGCGAGCATTGAGATGACAATGATGAATGAGAGCCCAGTCGAAAAGATCCCATACCAGTCGAAACGTTGAGTAGGATCGGGTGGTACCCATCTTGTTGATGTGGGCAATGACCATGGAGTTGTCCGTAGCTATGAGGAGGGACGAATTCATGAGACGGCAGCTCCAATGTTGAACTGCAAGGATGACTGCCTTCATCTCCAGAAGGTTGATGTGAAGTCTGGCATCCAAAGTCGACCATCTGCCGGAGACCTCCAGGTCGTCCAGATGGGCTCCCCAACCGGTCTCGGAAGCATCGGTGTACAGATGGTGATCCGGAGAGGGAAACCGGAACGGAACTCCCTGCATGACGTTGTGACGGGACTGCCACCAAATCAGCTGTGGACGTAGAGACGTCAATACCGGAACAGCAGGATTGAGAGACGAACTCCGAAGATAAGGCGACAGATGGTACTGCAGAGGCCGAACTTGGAGACGACCGAAATGAGTAAGATCCTGTGTAGAAGTGAGTAAACCCAGAAGGCTTTGCCACTGTTGACGTGTCTGATAGGCTGATGACAAAAACCTTTGAATCAGCATCTGAATTTTGGTCCAACGATCCTCTGGAGGGCGTACCAGTTGTAGACGAGTATCGAACACCGCCCCGATGTAACGGCGAATTTGCGCAGGAACCAACTCTGACTTCAGAGGATGCGGAATGAAGCCGAGATGACGTAAAACCAGCAGTGTGAAGCGGACCTGCGCGTTGAGACTGTCCTTGTCTGCAGCCCACATGAGGATATCGTCTATATAAATCTCGATGGAAATGCCACGAAGATGAAGGAACGCCATGACTGGTGAGGTGATACGGGTGAATAGCCAAGGAGCGACGTTGACTCCGAACGGAAGGACTTGCCACTCGTATCGCCGGTCGTTGATGACGAAACGAAGGAAACGCCGATGACGAGGATGAATAGGAATATGGAGGTAGGCGTCCTGTAGATCGATTGAGGCCAGCCAATCCAGATGATTTAGGCGGGCCCGAATCGATGATACAGACGCCATCTTGAAATGAGGAGGAGCTACTAGATGAAACTTGTTCAACACTTTGAGGTCTATAACCATCCTCATCTGGTCCGAGTCTCTTTTCGGCACCAGGAACACGTGGCTGTAAAATCCAACGCTGTCTTCTTCTTGTGGTAGCTCCCTGACAGCACCTTTGGTAATGAGAGTGTTGACAGAGGCCAGGAGCATCTCCACATGTCCTGCGGGAACTGGCAGACACGAGGCCGAGATATAAGTCTGGGTCGGGACTGAAAATCGAACAGGAACCCCTCCTTCAAGGTCCTTATAATCCAGACGTCGTCCGTTATAAGCCGCCAATTCCCGCAGAACTGTAGAAGACGTCCGCCCACGACCGGATGGCTGTACGGAAGAAAAGCGGGAAGTCGAAAATCTTTGACGTGATTGGCTACGGAAGTCGGATAGTCATTTGTTGGACGCCCCACCACGTCTGGAACCTGATTTCCCATGAGTGGAACGGCGGCCACGCCCTCTTTTGGGAGGTTTGTCGAAGCCACGAAAATCAGTCTGAGGAAACTCCTTCCGCTGGGTGGGTTTGGAAATACGACCCCGTGTAGATCTCCGATTCCCAGAAAAAGGAGGACGCCGAGCCACAGCAGAAATCAAATGAGAAGTCCGTTCTTCACGAATAGCGGGCATAACAGATTCAATAGCATTGTTGAAAACCCACTTAGAAGAAAACGGCTGACGACGCAGTTGGTCCTTAACAAAGTATGGAACGTCAGACTTGACTCCTTTCAGCAACGAAGAACGCTGCGCGTTAAGAAGAGACACATAAGAAAAGGCACCTGCCTCAATGACGTGACGATTACCTCTGATGAGAGTGTCCATGAAGGCACGCAAATACGCCACGCGACCAGGAGACAAAGAAGCCGAACCATCACTCAAACGTAACGCAGGATCCAAAGAAATCCGAGATGACGCCAGCAGAAACCAATCCGCAAAGGATGTAGTGCGTTGAATAGATAGCAACATATCCATAATGCTAGAGAAAACCTTGGTTGGAACCGAAATCGCAGCATTAGCGGGTGCTTTTGAAACTTGACTCAAATGCCGATCAAGCTTGGGTGATTTCTCCGGTAAAACATTGTCATGAAGTTGGAGAATCGGAACCTGAGGCTTCTTAAATTTATTGTCCTCTTCCAATTGACGCTCAAATAAATGAATATTAGACTCCCATGCTGGGGACGGAGCGCAGGTAAAAGGCTTCTTCCGAGACGCAGATGTAGACGTAAACGCGGCAGAAGCCGCAGTCGGACATTTAACTCGAGAATAAGAAACCTCCTTAGAAGGTGTAGGCATGTCCGGAACAAGAGCCATAAGCGCTTTCATTTTGTCAGAAAACGGCATCATAGAAGAATCCTCTGACTCATCCGACGTGGAAGAGGAATCTTGATCAACAGGCAAAGACGTCGAAACCGGAGATGAAGAACGAACGGTGTGACGACGATGAGAAGTTGTTGAACTTCGATCAAAAGAATAATCAAGAAACGGAGTCTGCGCATGACGAACTTGACGTCGATGGGCAGGTGACACAGACCGACGTGGTAAACTGCGTGGAGGCGTAGGAGCACGTCGAACAGAAGTACGAGAACGGCGTACCGGAGAAAGGGAAGGCCGTAAACTAGTACCAAGACGAACCGGTGAACGAGATCTACGAACCGGTGAACGAGAACGCCGAATAGGTGAAATAGAACCACGTACAGAGGCATACTCCCGATTATATGGCGCAACAGGACGTCGAGGAGAATGACGATCACGACGTACAGGCGAACGAGAACGAGAACGGCGTTGCGATGAATCAGGGCGATGAGCAGACACACGGGAATGACGACGTGACGAGTCAACATACGTCGAAAGTGGGGGCTGTAAATCCGTAATGCAAACATTCAATGACGAGTTCGAACGCCCTTCCATAGAATGAGAGGTTGTTTTCTTTTTAGATAAACCAGCAGAAGCCGATTTAAATCGTAAAGGAGAAACAGAACGACTTTTATTCCTATTGTGAACACCAGCAGGTGAAATACCAATAGACAAAGGAGTCGGAGAGCTGACACGCAGAGAGATCAAATTCTTTTGTCCGTCGGAGACAATGGAGTGTTCCGACCGCCGCGACCTGGCCTTTGTCTGTCCGAACAAAGAAACCGGTTTCCCAGACAATGCCAGACCAGTGGAGGCCAGACTTTCAAGAAAACACTGGCTATCTTCCTGTAGAACCCTGCCACTAGGCGGGATATTAGCAGACCCAGACGAAGGTGCCGGACTTTTCAATTTAGAAGCCAAATCCAAAACGGGACCTCCGAAATCCTCATTAATTTTGATGTCTTTTACTAAAGCAATTTCAAAAATACGTCTATCGACCTCCGATAGATCGGGCTTTTCAGAAGCCTGCAGTAGGTAAGACCTACGTGCTTGTGCATAATTTTTCCAAGTACACAAATCCCAAGATTTACATTCAGCACGTGTTATTTCGATAGCATAAATCTTTACATGCGAAACAACGTGTGTGGGCGTCTAGACGTGTCGAAACTCGCCCACACAAACTGCAAGAATTTGAAACAATTGGGAGAGAATACTCAGACATAATGGAAAACTTTTCCGTGAATAGAGTGCAAATTTAACAACAACAACTAGCTGTATGGAACTCCCTGAAGTAACCACTGGAGGTTACAAACGAGAAAAGAGAAAGTGTATACTGCGAGCTGGCTTATATATCCTGGCTGAGATGAGAGAGCTCCCCAAAGGGAGATAACTTTTGTTTTAAACTTCCGTTTTAACGTTTGTATGGTATATTCCTGGCGGAATTAAGGCATATAGCAAAGCAGGTGTAGGTTTGGGAAATAAATTGACAAATTAGCATATACCAGATACCACCATATAGAGGATCAAATTACCAACATTTCGAGTGGCCAAATGTCACTATATCACCATTACTTGCAAAGTTATTTAACTTTATATTTCCCCTTCCCCCACATCTGATCCCTCAGATTGGACTCGGGTGTCCATCGTTAAGAGGTGATTACTACCATTAAGCTGTGAGTCCCGGATTGCTTTCAAAGTTTTTTGCATCTATGGATATAGGGCTTCCAAAAAAACATGAGAATTTGGCACCCCAGGTGGTACCGATATCTGGTCTGGCTCATGGACTAAATAACAGGATCGACAAAGCAGATCGGTTGAGCTCCGGACCCACTGACTGCCACTAACGAAGATTGACAAAGCTGATGGTCTAGCTGCGGACCCACTGATTGCCAAAACTAAGATTGCCAGAGCAGATCGGTCGTGTTACAGATCCACTGATTGCCACCAATGAATCAGAATTGACGGTGTAGATGGGCCTAGCTACGGACCCACTGGTTGTCAATACCAGGATTGCCAGAGCAGATCGGTCGAGTTCCGGATTCACGGACTGCCAGTAATGAATCACGATTGATAGTGCAGATCGATCATGCTCCGGACCCACAGATTGTGAATAATAAACCAAGATTGAGTGGGCAGATGGGTTCAACACCGGACCCACTGATTGCCACTAATGAACCAGTATTGACAGAGTAGATGGGTCTACCTCCAGACTCACTGCCAGTACCAGGACTGAGAGATCAGTCCAGCGCCGAACCCCACCGAATGCCACTAACAAAGCAGGATTGACAGTACAGGTCCATATTGCTCCAGTCCCACTGATTGCTGCTAAGGCACCTGGATAGACAGAGCTGATGGTCTAGCTCCGGACCCACTGATTGCCAATAATGAACCAGGATTGACAGTGCAGATCGATCTTGCTCCACACTCTCAGTTTGCCACCAATGAACCAGGATTGACAGAGCAGATGTGTCTAGCTCCAGATCCACTGACTGCCAAAACCGAGTTTGCCAGAGCAGATCGGTCAAGTTTCGGATCCACTGATTGCCACTCATATATCGGGAATGACAGAGCAGTTCGATCTTGCCGCTAATGAACCTGGATTGACATAACAAATGGGTCTAGCTTCGGACCGGACCCACTGATTGCCAATGCCAGGATTGACAGAGAACATAGGTCGAACTCCGGACACACTGACTGCAACGAATCAACCAGAATTGACAGTACAGATCGATCTTGCTCCAGACCCACTGACTGCCAACACCAGGATCGACAGAGCAGATCGGAGTGATTGAGTGAGTGAATATGATTTAACGTCGCTTTCAACTATATTTCAGTCATATCAAGCCGTTGGGTTCTATTCCTTTTCACGCCTGGGAACCGCACGGGTGGGGTCCTATTCCTTTTCACACCCGGGAACCCCACAGGTGCCTCAGTTAGTCCCCTCTTATGACAAGCTCTCTGAGGAGCCGAGGCTTATTCTCACCATGACCTGCGGTGTGCACAACGACATCCCTGGTCAATCCCTGGAAGCCTCACGGGGCCAGAGCAGATCGGTTGAGCTCCGGACCCACTGACTGTCACTAACAAACCAGGATTGACAGAGCTGATGGCCTAGCTGCAGACCCACTGATTGCCAATACCAGGATCGGCAGAGCAGATCGGTTCAGCTCCGGACCCACTGACTGCCACTCACAAACCAGGATTGACAGAGCTGATGGTCTAGCTGTGGACCCACTGATAGCCAACACTAGGATTGCCAGAGTAGCTTGGTCAAGTTCCAGATCCACTGATTGCCACTAATGAATCAGAATTGACAGTGCAGATGGATCTAGCCTCGGACCCACTGACTGCCAATACTAGGACTGGCAGAGCAGATTGGTCGAGTTCCAGATTCACTGATTGCCACTAATGAATCAGGAATGACAGTGCAGATCGATCGTGCTTCACACTCACAGATTGCCACCAGTGAACCAGGATTGACAGAGCAGATGTAGCTAGCTCTGGATCCAAACTGCCAAAACCGGGTTGGCCAGAGCAGATCGGTTGAGTTTCGGACCCACTGATTGCCACTCATGAATCGGGAATGACAGTATAGTTCGATCTTGCCGCTAATGAACCAGGATTGACAGAGCAAATGGGTCCAGCTACGGACCGGCTGATTGCCACTAAGGATCAAGGATTGACCGAGCTGATGGTCTAGCTCCGGGTCCACTGATTGCCAATGCCAGGATTGACAGAGAACATCGGTCGAGCTCCGGACACACTGACTGCAACGAATCAACCAGAATTGACAGTACAGATCGATCTTGCTCCAGACCCTCTGACTGCCAATACCAGGATCAACAGAGCAGATTGGTTGAGCTCCGGACCCACTGACTGCCGCACACGAACCTAGGATTGACAGAGCTCCGGAACCATAAATTGTCACTAGTACCAGTATTGACAGATGGGTTTACCTCCAGACTCACTGATTGCCAATACCAGGACTGACAGATCAAATTATAAATAGAAGTGCTTCAATATTAGGATTACAAATTTAGTTTCCGAGGCACTGGAACAATTAAACAGATTGTTTGTAGCAGTCATCCAGGATTGGTCAGGCAATATTGAAGTGCAGTACCCAACCAGATGCTTGGCAGAATCATCCAGAAAATAGTAGTTGCTGTAAAGAAAAAAAATGTTGACAGATACATCCAGGATTGAAGCAGCAGTTGAAGCATGGTACACTTTAGTGTCCATCTACAAACCATCTGGTTGATTAAATGATCCACGGTTGGTTAAACAATTGAGGTGATGTGCATGCAGAATAATCTAAGGCTCAAAAGAATTGCTAAACCATGCTATGACATGCAGAATGATCTAGTTCCAGACCAGTCATGACAGAAAGCAACAGGATTGGTAAAATAGTTGAGATTATGGTCTCTTGTTGGTCTATGATTGGTTTGCAGTTTCATGAACATAAATGGCTTCTATGATGGACCAAATATTCGTAATTAATTACGATGGAGTTTCAGAGCAAAACCTTGCCATTATGACCCACAAATGGCCATGCAGTTAAGGTTACAGCTTTATAGGAATGTCTAGTGACGGACCAAATCCTAAGATGATTCAGTTTTGAGTGAGTGAATATGATTTAACGTTGCTTTCAACTATTTCAGTCATATCACGACATTGGGTCCTATTCCTTTTCACACCCGGGTTGAAGATCTTGTTGAAGACCAAATGTTTGTCATAAAATAGAGGCTATGGATTTTGTACATAGCAAGCGATCAAATTCCAGACCATAATTCAGGATTGATAGAGTTTTGTCCAGGCTGTGAACATGAAGGAATGTCCAGATCAAATGCTTGCCACCATTATTCAAGATTGGTCTAGAAGTTATGGGAATACAGGAAGGTTTTCTCAGACCAAATACCTAACAGAATGCACAGTTCCAGATGATGTACTTCTCACAGTAGTCCAGGATTGGAGAAGTGACGGATCATTTAGGACCTACAGAAAGGTCTTACTAGCAGACCAGACATTGTTACTACCAGACCAGACAGTGGAATCAATGCGCGATTGGTGAGAATACAGGCTGTCAGAATGATCCAGGATTATGCACATAAAGTTAGGTTCAATTTTGACCCAATGTCTGTCAACTTAATCCAGGATATGTGAAGAATTTGAGAAAGTTTAATAATTTTTTATCGTATATCAATGTACATTTGTATATATTTGAAAATTGGTTGTTAACACACCAATAGTTTTGTATTGTACTAATCCAGAGCAGTTAAGTCCCCCTGACGTTGAAAAAAGGGATAGGGCTTGGAAAAGGTGGATCGGCAAGAAAATTCTAAGAGGCAAGTTACCCACATAACAAATTTAGAAAGAGCCCATTCAGGATTTCAAAAGTTATTGCCTGGAAACAAAACTTTAACTTACCCCAGTGTGGTGCCACCTGCTGGTGGATCGGCATGAAAAACAATTCTAAGTGAGATCTTGAGGCGAGGTACTCGCGCACACCAAACTTGAAAAGAATCTGTTTAGTTTTCCAGAAGTTACTGTCCACAAACGAAGTTGGACAGACACATTGCCTGAAACACGGATCCGGTAGATACTTCATGTAGGGCGCTATTGTCTGAGTCTTTGTGTGGCTGAAAAGGCAGAAGTCTAGACACATTGTTGTCGCCAGACTTGGCTATTGTATGCAATGTCTCATGACTCTTACATGGAGTATGAACCATGAATCCCAATACTCTAGTCCTCCTCTAGCCCTTCTGGCGTCGGGGTACAACTACTGTATCCCTGAAGTTCAAATGGTTCTATTCAAGTTCATACAGCATGATCACAAAGAGAAACACTGTGTAACAATTCATGCAGTTTGGATAATAACAAGAACATGTTTTATTCAATTAAGAATTGAATATAAGGAACATTGATTTGAACGAGTAATGTAAATGATCTTGTATTGTTTATTATATCAATCACTGCCATAATGGATACCTTGTATGATCACTGTAAATTTAACAGGCTGGGAATTCAAATGCATCAATTGATTAGGATTCATTCCAGTAATTAATTAAAACACTTTTCTTTCTAATGTCAATGGACAATGGACATATGTAAAAATAACTCTAAAATTGTTATTGCCTTAAATTTAAGGATTATACGGTGGTTGGGTCTGACCAGCAGATGTGGAACACAGTGACAACAATATGTACATTTGTATCAAAATGCTAGCAGTATTGCTTTGTATTATTTTGCAGCAATAAGGCGAATCAAAGCAGTTCTTAAAATTTGCAGCTTTACTTTGCTGCCTTCATGTCTGTAGACATGTAGCACATTATAGACTCGGTATGATAGCCATATTTATTATATTCACATTTCTATTACATCCTACCACTCTCCCTCCTCTGTATCTACATGGGCTTCTTAAAACACATTTTCAATGGGATGTGCGAGTGAGTGGGATTTATCAATGTCACTTTCAACAATTTTACAGTGAACCGGACACGAGGCCAACGAGGCCAACCAATCCTTGATATATCCTCTAGCTGCTGAGCACCAAGTGACAAAGTTTCAATGGTGTTCAACTACATGTACATAATTTTCATTGAAACCTTCTCAAATATAATCAATTTTCCAGACATTTTTTCTGCCCCCTTCTCATCATGGCCATTGTATCCATCATGACCATTGTGTCCTTCATGACCATTGCATCATGACCATGGTGTCCATCATGACCATTGTGTCTACAATGTCAATGGATTATTTATAGACACTCCATTGCATCAAGGGATATCTTCCAGTTTAAAACATTTGATTGGTAGATTCAAATTTTCAAAAAGGAATTGGTTATTTTGATGGACTTGTGAAGAGAATTGTAAGAACAATCAACCAATCAGAGCATTTCTATTGAGAGCCATTCTGCAGGCGCCTCTGTTCCCACTGCAACAAACACCAGACAGATCAAACCAGATGCAAATACACTTTGAGAACATTTTACTTATATGAAAACGTAATTAACCTTTAGTGTTATATCGTCACATTATACCTCAAAATAAAAAAAAATTTAGATTACCACATAATAAGAATAGTGCTGCAAATCCACTCCAATAAAACAGTATTATAATAGATCCAGTATCTTCATAACAATATAATTTTCATTAATCCAGCTTGTAACATAAAAAAAAATTGTCTAGTATACATATCTAGTAATTTGTCACTCCAAATCAACATATTACAACATATCCATGGATTCAATGCAATTTGATCTTTTTCTTCAACCGCTTGTCAAGGGCTTCATCTGAAACATGATGGCTGAATAATTTTAGAGTAAGACACCATCCCATTCAGTTTCTCATACATGTAGTACATACTCTTACAATATACAATGATGAAAATGTTCTGATGACTGGTTTCATGAAAAAAATGATAAAAAAAAAAACCAAAGCAAAACTTGTAAAAATCAACAAGCCATATTAAAGAAATACATGTATCATTTAAAACATCTCCCTAAAAAATACTTCATATAAAATCTGCTGCCATTTTCCTCCTGTAAACTTAGGCTTCCTACAGCTCGACCCATATCAGGATTCATAGAACTCAGCCCTAATCAGAGATCCTAAAACTCAGTCCTAATCAGGGTTCCTACAGCTCAGTCAGGGTTTCTACATTTAAATCCTAATCAGGGTTCCTTGAACTCAGTCCTAATCAGGGTTCCTAGAAATGTCCTAATCATGGTTCCTAGAACTCGGCCCTAATCAGGGTTCCTACAACTCAGTCCCAATGCAGGGTTCCTAGACCTAAGCCCTAATCAGGGTTCCTACAAATTAGCCGTAATCAGGGTTCCTAGAACTCAGCCACAATCAGGGTATCTTCAAATCAGCTCTAAGCAGGGCTCCCACAGCTCAGTCCTAATCAGGGTTCCTACAGCTCAGATAGGGTTTCTACATGTGAGCCCTAATCAGGGTTCCTAGAGCTCGGCCCTTATCAGCCTTCCTACAAATCAGCCCTAATCGGAGTTCCAACAACTCACAGGCCTTCAAGTGGCTCACAGTGAAAATATAGGAGAAAATATAGGAGGAAATTTGCAAAAATACAGGAGAAATATAGGAATTGTCTGAAGAAAATATAGGAAATAAAGGAGTGTAAGACAGGTCTGTACTACAATGTATGTTCCAAATGTCACTTTCAACATGAACAACCTTTCAATCATATCACGACATTTGAATCATAACACTTTTCACACTCTGACCCCATAGGTAGGGTCCAGGACCCCATGGGTAGGGTCCAGGAATAGGCCTGGAAACTGAATGTAAAATTCAAGGACTTTCAAGGTTTTCTAGGAGCTGTAAGAACCCTGATATTGGTCAGAACAATTGTAACAGTCAACACCGGAGAAAAGTCCAAAGCAGCCTAATATTAATGTATAACTCCTAAAAGCTGAAATATCTGAGTAAGGAATGATATCCCCCTCCCATCCACCAATCACCCACCCCATCCACCAATCACCAACTTGTGAACTACAATGGCAGTGGAAAGTGAAAGAGTAATTATGATTTAACATCAATTTTAAAAATATTTCAGTCATACCAGAAAGACTGAGTCCTATTACAATTCACACGCACCCAGGACCCCACCTTTGGGGTCCCATTCTGTTTTGAACCTGGGAACCCCAAGAGTCAGTATTGATAGGGAAGTGAATAAACACTATCTTTTTGGAAGCCTAGAAATGAATGCATTAAAAAGATCTATCAAATATACAAGTATTAAAAGGTAATACACTTGTAAACATGCATATACACAGTAGGTATATATTTATATATAAATGGATAAACATAACAGTTAGGGCAAGTTTTTTGCCCGAATAACAACAAATCTGGATTTTCTGTACAAAAACTGAGCAAAATTGATATTTTCCAGCTTCATAGTAAGTTTTTGAGGATCAAATACCAAGAGAAAACATGAGAGTGAAACGTCCAATGCTCCAAAAATGATTTTCTTCAATCATATAGTAAAAGTGAATGGTTTAGCCTTTTTTAGCCGTTCCATGATGAACTACACTGCTGGCAGCTTTCCAAGATGAATTACACTGCTGGCAGCTTTCCAAGATGAACTACACTGCTGGCAGCTTTCCATGATGAATACACTGCTGGCAGCTTTCCATGATGAACTACACTGCTGGCAGCTTTCCATGATGAACTACACTGCTGGCAGCTTTCCATGATGAACTACACTGCTGGCAGCTTTCCATGATCAATTACACTGCTGGCAGCTTTCCATGATGAACTACACTGCTGGCAGCTTTCCATGATGAACTATACTACTGGCAGTTTTCCATGATGAACTACACTACTGGCAGTTTTCCATGATGAACTACACTACTGGCAGTTTTCAACTACACTACTGGCAGTTTTCCATGATGAACTACACTACTGGCAGTTTTCCATGATGAACTACACTGCTGGCAGCTTTCCATGATGAACTACACTGCTGGCAGTTTTCCATGATGAACTACACAAAACTATGTTTATTATCGATGGGATTATCAAATCAAATCCGAAAGATTGAAATATTTACCTCTATGTCCACCAAAAGAATGTTAGCTCACCTATGAACTCCTGTATGTCACCATGGTTTGTTAATACTGGCTGACTCAATGATCTCCTCACTAGTTAATATGGATCTGTCCAGGAGTTTGAGAACAGATTCTTTGAATGGTCCTCAACAAGAATGACCTGTGGTGCACCAGAACTTTACCCAGTGGTAGTGGAGCCACTGATAGCCCAAACTGTACCCAGTGGTCATGGAGCTACTGTCAACCCAAACTTTACCCAGTGGTTGTGGAGCCAGTCAACTCAAACTTTGCCCAGTGATCATGGAGCCACTGTTAACTCAAGCACTTCATACCCTTCTAATTAAATAAATTAATTTCTCTAGCAATGTATGTTGGTTTCATCTTTTAGGCAAAATACACCTTTCCTACACAAACTAATGCCCTTCTTATGGAAATAGTTGAATCCTTCTTTTCGTAAGACAAGGAAAGAGGGAGCATGAACATACAATGATACAGTACATACAAATGGCCAATGATAGGATTATAAACATACAGTATATACAAATGACCACTGATAGGATTATTAACATAAATCATGTACAAATGATCACTGATAGAATTATAACATACAGTATGTACAATGACCAATGATAGAAATAGGACATACAGTATGTAAAAAATGACCACTGATAGGATTATAACATACAGCATACAGAAATGACCAGTGATAGAATTAGAACATAAAGTATACACAAATGACCACTGATAGGATTATAACATACAGCATACAGAAATGACCAGTGATAGAATTAGAACATAAAGTATACACAAATGACCACTGATAGGATTATAACATACAGCATACAGAAATGACCAGTGATAGAATTAGAACATGAAGTATACACAAATGACCACTGATGGAATTAAATCGGTTACACATGATTCCTATCTGTATTTCTACAAAAGCACACAATCTCATTGAATGTTGTTGTTGTAACAAAGACTGATATAACACTGTACATAAGTACTGGCATCAACATGCTTATTATGGTGGTTTGATTTGGTATCTGTAAATGAACAATACTGCTAGTAGTCTTGTCATCGGTCAGTCTGCACAGTAACTAAAAAAAGTCTATTATACACAGTATTTTGTCTCTGCTACCTCGGCTCCCGGTTCTGTGCATATCGCTGCTGACGTTCTTCTAAGATGGCTCGCCACAATCTACAGAAGACTCCACCCCTGGATGAATATAAAATATACGAAAATTGATCACTACTGTTTCTACAGTAAATACAGCTGAGTGTGAGAGAATTAGGGTTCAAAGTCACGTTCAGCAGTATTTTGGCCATATAGCGATGATGTAACTAACTACGATATGATCAGCTGGATATGTAGGACTAGGCATGTACAGTAATCATTTAGAAGAAATTATAATCTTTCCCTCGTGGCAAGACATGCTATGAAACACATGTTGTTCGCCCACTTGGTACCTCAATGCAGCTGAGGGAATAATGAATGAGTTTATTTGATCAAGCACAGAACCAGCAACTTAGGGGTAATAAGAATGTGATATATGAGGAAAATGCAGATGTGGCTTCATATCGGAGTAACCACAAAAGCCTGACCAGTTTCAGAATTAGTGTTTCTTCATCAGAGGCAGTGAATGATCTGAAATGAAAAGTTCTTGCGATTTATAGTGTGTGATCCGAGTTGATCCAGCCAGAAATAAATGGAGTGGTTTGATTTGACAGCTGCAGTAAGCGCCAGACTTCCAGTATGCAATCCTGACTATATCATGTAAAATCTAGGTAGACAATAACCAGTACCAGCCCATACATGTATCTCCCTTTACAATGTGATTTCTCAGTATCAGTGTTTATTTTACTGGGAAGCAAGTCTGTTTGACCTATAAGTGCTATAGTCTGAAATCTGTGGTTACTGGAGACCATCTGGACTGGATACTGGATAGGTAATATAATGACCCTAGTCTCCAGAATGATTTGTAAGCTAATATATGACAAATTGGTGGAAATACTGGATTACCTCAGTGAGAGCCTGAGCAAGTCCTCTCTTGTCACAAACTCTAAAAGGTCAGGTAAGGTATACTGCTCATCCACCACCTGATAAAATGCAAAGTTATGCAATGTCAGAAAGACTACTTCAAGGAGTGGGAATTATTGTCATTTTCAACAATATTTAGTGATGTCACAGTGGTGCCTACATGTGCCAGGACACAAACAGTGCCTTCAGTTCCTATTATCCTCGACACTGATCAGTCCAGCCAGTACAGCACACAGTCAACCATCCACAATACAAGGTGGAATTGACAGGAGTGCTACTGAATCGAATATACGTGAAGAGCTGGTTCAACATCAAGAAGATCAGGATCATTCAATTTCTAAGGAATTTAAAGATGTAATCAGCCGTAATAATTCCTAATTTTGGCACTCCCTGTTATGACTGGTAAAAATATTTGACAGTTGGAAACTAGAGGCATTTGATAGCATACCCCATGGAAGGGAATTGTGAGACTTTTTTGTACAAACATCCGTATTGTAACTGCATAATTTCTGTTGTGTAATCCATTTAACAACAACAGTCTGACAAAATCACCTTAGAGACACTCACCCTGGTAATATTTTCTTCATCGAGGCCAGCATTCCTCAACCATCGTATCATATCCTCATCAGGAGCAGGATGCACCGTCACGACTACACAAAATATCGTAACATAGATACATTGTACATGTATGCAAATTGTTACTGGGGATATGAATACACAACAATCTACATACTATTTAGGAGCCAAAGGCCTAATTATAATACTTTAAAACATGTAGGATTTTCTCCTGCTTCCAACTTCCACATATTTCATGAGAGGAAATATTTGCGAAAGTTATGTGCATGCAAATAAACCTCAGATTTAGAATAAACTGACACTGTGTCTCACATAACCTATCATCGAACAAATACCATATGAAGTTTGGGATTGATTAAAATGTTTACTAAACTTTAATGGATGCAACGTTAGGACATCAATAGAGAGATCACCAATCCTGAAGCCAGGAAATGAATTGTTACAAAGTTTGCAAAATTTGAGAAATCAATTTTCAAAATTAAGAAATCGCGAAAGAAACGTGTCGTAAAAGTAGCATGTTTTGGAATAGCTGGTAATTTTTGATATTGTCTCTGGTTGAAGATGGGAGTATATTACCTGCACAGGTATGAGTATTTGAACTGGCTGCTGCTGCTCCTGCAGAATTAGATGAAGGGGCTCCAAGTAATCTGTAAGACAGGAAACAATACAGGATGGTTAGGTAGAGCGGAGTAGTTGTTCTGTGTATTCAGTTCTCCAAATCTCCACTATTCTGGAGAGTTCCATAGAACAGTTCATATGGCCTGGTCATAAAATGACAACTGCACTACTGCAATCAGCATAAATCATATTATTACGCCTCAGAGTAGTTTGTTTGATAGCCGATTGGTCAATTGCCATCCCATAAATAGTTCGTATTAGGGCAGCCACACACCTAATACGAACAATCACGTGTTAGCGTTACCATAGTGGAAGGTGGAATTGATGTAGCCTGTCCTTCAATGCAACGTCACAAAACGAAGAGATACGTCGTATCAATGGCTTTGTGACGTTGCGCCTCAGCGTTTGCTTTCAACGCAAAGACGTTGTGGGCATACGCGACTCTTTCGTATTAGGTCAGGAAATGTGAATCAGTTGAAGTTGTCTTACGAAAACAAACCTCATTTAATCGTTGTTGTCGTCGCCTTTTCGGCTTAAACAAAGGCTCTTCGGCATAATAAAATCGTTATGATGTTTGTTTGAGGGGGCATACGAACTATTTACATGGTCAGTGTGGGGAATTCTTATCGGAATAAGAATTCCCCACACTGACCATGTAAATAGTTTGTATGCCCCCTCAAACAAACATCATAACTGATATAACAGCTGATTTTATGACAGATAGATCTCAAAGATACATTCATCTGTCACACCACGACACCTTAACCGTACCAGGCCTTTGGCGGGGGGGGAGGGGGACTTTATATTTTATTATACTGGGGTCAATTTGAACCTATTTGCATAACCCCCCAAGCAGAGGATCATGAGTAGATTGCGACCATATGGGGTACCAGTAAAGTTAGGTTTTCGTCATTTTTTCCTCAAAATTCTTGATTTTCTGCGAGGAAATGTGGGAATTCGGTTATTATTTACTAATTTATCATGCAGTTTTTGTGAAGAAAACACATGAATAAAAAATTTGAAAAATCTGACCGAAAAATCGTCCAAAAATATGCCATTTTTAACAAGAGCCCAAGGGGCTTCAATATACGCCCGTATATCTGCAATTACATTGGTCCAAATTTCAAGGCTGTTTACTAGCCTTGATTCCAATTGGTAGCTATCAATCCAGAGAAAAGTTTACAATTTCGTGCTTCTGACAATGTAACATATATCACATCTTAGACTGAATGATAAACTAAAATGAGCTTAACTCTTGGTAACACGTTGACCTTGAATCAAGAGTCAAGAGGTCACATATCCAATACTGAAATCGACAATAGTCAAACACAAGAAAATAGTAGTTTTCCTGAAAATGGATTCCTTTCAGGCTGTTACATGAACAGGGCTGCACAAATTGCGCGAACAATAGGTTTGGTTACGCAATTTTCATTATGCGTAACCCATTTTCAGTTCACTTGAATTACGGATATTAACCTGTATACAATAGTGATGGGTTATGCAAATCAGAGAAGGGTTACCCAAAATTTTTTAGCGTGACCCATATTTGTTCTTGAGTTAATAAACAGGTATGAAGTTCCAGGGGTCCCAGCCAAGTTTGATAAAAAATATATAGGAAAAATAGGATTTTTTTTCATAAAAAATAGGAGTTTTATAGGAATTTTTAACATGAAAAAATAGGAAATATAGGAGATACAGCTTAAATTTTCACTTTATTTCTGCTTGACATACCTATTTACATTCAATTGTGGCCTCCTCCTC
Organism: Hanleya hanleyi; assembly: GCA_036873755.1. NCBI lineage: Eukaryota > Metazoa > Mollusca > Polyplacophora > Lepidopleurida > Hanleyidae > Hanleya > Hanleya hanleyi. The sequence goes on along the minus strand of JAVTVY010050605.1, from coordinate 4,057 downwards.
CCCTTCAGCCACCCTATCCACCCAAATTTTTAATGGGGATGATATTACACCAGACATAGTAAGTTGTTACTTCAACAAGTCTGATTGAAAAGAGATCTACAAAAACGTTCCTCCTCTTGCCTTCACTAATCAGATAAGAGATCTTTGATGAGCTCATTGAAAAACCATCTGGTATGGCACCAGGAAACATCGCCATAAGTACATCTTTGAGACCATCGCAAGAGGAGTAACTGAAATGTGAATTAATCACTTTCAATGTCCAGATCAGTTCCGCCTTTGTTGTCACATCCTTGCGTGACAAACAAACTAATGACCCTTGGCTTCCTTGGCTTGATTCAGGAAAGGACGTTGAACTTGAAGCAGAAGCAGAAGAAGTTGTCGATTGAGCAAACGCCAGTGTCATCTGGGAACCACCTAGTATTTCTTTGTCTCGCTTCTGGTGACCTTTACATTTAGAATGTTGCACAAGTTGTTGAAGACCCTGGTTATCACATCGAACTTCGGAATTGCAGAGAGAGCAAAATGCAGAATGAACAGAAGTTTTGCTTGGCTGACATCAATCAGAAAGCTTGCACCCATGTCCACTTTTTAGCCAAAATGGGTTGAATCGGGTTCTCCCACCCGGCATTATGAAGCTGGCCTGTCTGAAAGAGGACATATACATTGGTTAGTTGATTTAATATACATCAAATTATAAAAGCTCTAAGTAAGAGAGAACTGTCAAGAAAATTGTAATGCTGAACACGCACACATGCGATGAAAATGACAAAAAACGGTAAATTCAACATGATGGTCTTACCAGTTTTCTTCAGATTATATCTGAAAAGAGGAAAGGGTGGGTAAAACCTGCATACATACAAGATATAGTTATGAAGATGGCATGGAATCCTTGGCACGCACATTCAATGGATGAAGGCACAGACTGCTTCAGATCTGCAAATATAAGGCCTGCCTATCCACAATCTCCATCCCCCACCGGTACCCCACTCACTCCCTTCATCCCCGCCTCCTTCCCCAGTTGTGTTTTTGATTCAGTGAAATGAATAATAATGCAATAACAAAATAACAGTGGTCATTAGTTAAAAGAACTAACAAAATGTGACTGTCAATGAATTAATAATAAATTTGAACTGAACTCAGTGAAAGAAAGCATAGCATGCAACACAAAATATTATACAATAATTGTTAATATTTAGTCAATTCATATTGAAGTTTCGAGCAAAGTTGAACCTTTTCCTGCATGTATTATAAGTAAGTTCTTCTGAACAGAACACTTTACCTGAATGTTCAACTATGATGAATCGTATATTTATCCAACAATTTGAGTTTCAAGTTATAAGTTCTTTGAAATATCAAGTAGCCAATAGTATAAAGCAAATATACTTGCCATTTCCAGTCATCAGAACATTGACATCATCCACCTTCGAAGACTGCCAGCATACAAGATGGTAGATGAATGAAGAATGCGAAAATCACCCGTCTGGGAAATATCTGTTACCAACAGTGCGCGTAAATATGTGACATGTATTTTTTGTAGCAATATGGGGGAAAAAATAGGAAATATAGGAATTTTTTCCAAAAAATAGGAGATTTATAGGATCCTATAAAAAAATAGAAAAAAATAGGAAATATAGGAGGACTGGGACCCCTGAAGTTCATAAAGTTAAATTAGTAAATGTATGGTTTTAATTTCACAACAGTTTAACTAAATGTACCTGTTTCAAACATGGGAGACAACTCCACAGGACAAATGCCATGTACATGTATGGGAGAGACCTCTGAATATTCCAACCTACATATAACACAGAGTCAGCTAAACTTGATTCAGTTTTTGGGGACTGACCTTGACCTTTGACAAATTGATCTCAAAATGTATGGCTCCTCTTTGCCATGCGAGTAAGGTATACTCAAAGTTTGGTACCAATACTGTACATACCTTGAAACTAGAGATATCGCATGGACAACAAATGTTAATGGATGAATGGACAGAACGCAACATCGCATTACACGACTTCGTCTTCGACAGGCATATGAAAATGTGACTTTTAATGATTTCTTGATTTTGGGGTCACGGTGACCTCGACCTAAATTTTGGTACACGACACATCGTCTTCCCTCAATTAATGTACCAATGGACACAAAAAAATCATGATTTTTATGAATTTCATGATTTTGGGGGTCACAGTGACCTACACTATTGACCTTGACCTAAATTTTGGTACTTGACAAACCGTCTCCCCGTAATTTCTCAATGGACACAAATAATCCCGATTTTTAACAATTTCACGATTTTGGGGTCACAGTGACCTTGACCTTTGACCTGGACTTACATTTTGATATGTGACACATCGTGTCCCCCTAATGTATCTACTGACACAAAAAATGTTATTTTTAATAATTTCCTGATTTTGGGGTCAAGTGACCTATGACCTTGACCTAATTTTTGGTATGCGACACTTCATTTCTCCCTATTGAATCCACTCACAAATAATTAGTAATTTTTAATGATTTCCTGATTTTTAGGTCACACTGACCTTTGACCTTGATTCTGGGGTCACAGTGACCATTGGTACATGACAAAACGGTTCCCTGTAATTTCTCAATGGACTGTACATACCTTGAAACTAGAGATATCGCATGGACAACAAATGTTAATGGATGAATGGACAGAACGCAACATCGCATTACACGACTTCGTCTTCGACAGGCATATGAAAATGTGACTTTCAATGATTTCTTGATTTTGGGGTCACAGTGACCTTGACCTAGATTTTGGTACACGACACATCGTCTTCCCTCAATGTATCAATGGACACAAAAAAAATCATGATTTTTATGAATTTCATGATTTTGGGGGTCACAGTGACCTACACTATTGACCTTGACCTAAATTTTGGTACTTGACAAACCGTCTCCCCGTAATTTCTCAATGGACACAAATAATCATGATTTTTAACAATTTCACGATTTTGGGGTCACAGTGATCTTGACCTTTGACCTGGACTTACATTTTGATATGTGACACATCGTGTCCCCCTAATGTATCTACTGACACAAAAAATGTTATTTTTAATAATTTCCTGATTTTGGGGTCACAGTGACCTATGACCTTGACCTAATTTTTGGTATGCGACACTTCACTTCTCCCTATTGAATCCACTCACAAATAATTAGTAATTTTTAATGATTTCCTGATTTTTAGGTCACACTGACCTTTGACCTTGATTCTGGGGTCACAGTGACCTTTGGTACATGACAAAACGGTTCCCTGTAATTTCTCAATGGACTAAAAAAATCATGATTTGTAACAATTTCACGATTCTGGGATCACAGTGACCTTGACTTTGACCTTGACCTACATTTTGGTAGGTGACACATCGTGTCCCACTAATGTATCTACTGACATTTTTCACTATCTCCAGGATTATAAGTTTGTAATTTTCTTTCATATTCAAATGTTATTTTTAATAATTTCCTGATTTTGGAGTCACAGTGACCTTTGCCCTTCGACCTTGACCTATTTATTGGTATGCGACACTTCATTACTCCCTATTGAATCCACTCACAAAAAATTAAAAATATTTAATGATTTCCTGATTTTTCGGACACACTGACCTCTGACCTCGACCTACATTTGGTATGCAACACATCATTCCCCCCTAGGGCATCCACTCACCAAAATTTAGAACTGTAGATAGAAAACTGTCAATGATCAATGATTTCCTGATTTTAGGCAACAGTGACCTTTGACCTCTGACCTCGACCTCAATTTTGGTACGCGACACATCGTCTCCACCTAGTGTATCCACTCACAAAAAATTGCAACTGTGGATAGAAAACTTTCACAGATATAGACAGGACACAAACACTTCAGTGCTTTCCTGTTTTTGAGGCCAGTGACCTTTGACCTCTGACCTCGACCTTGATTTTGGTACGCGACACATCGTCTCCGCGTAGGATATCCACTCACCAAAAATTAGAACTGTAGATAGAAAACTGTCCCAGATATAGACCGGACACGAGGGACGGACAGACGGACGGACGGAGGCACGGACAG